>CAUYRH010100357.1:0-56834 GCA_963574655.1 Perodicticus potto
CTGCTTGAAATTCTAATTCCATCTTTTCCTCCATTCCACTGATCTTATTTGCTATCCAGACTCTGAATTCGATTTCTGACATCTCAGCCATTTGCTTATGTAAGGGATCTTGTGCTATATCTACCTTGTCGTTCCTTGGGGGAGTTGATCTACTCTGATTATTCATATTACCAGAGTTTTTCTGTTGATTCCGCCTCATGATTATTTTTCACTGTTGCCTATGACCATCCTCAGAGTTGGGGAGGTGTCTCTCCCAGATCACACCCTGACAGAATCACTCTGTTGTTACTGGATCTTTGTAGGGAGTGACCCTGTGTCCCTAATGATTTCTCAAACCCCACAGGGTGGAGACCTTAAATCCTCCTCAGCCTGCTTAGAAGACACTTTAAATTGCTAACTTGGGCTAAGCAGAAGCTTTCCCAGGAAAGCGCTTGTGGCTGGGATCACTCCTTAAGTGGCTCTCCCCTTACTCAGTGTGCCAAGACCGGTCTCGTGCTATGCCCCTGAGGGCTAAGGCCGCAAGGCGTCTAGGTCCCCGCCTTTAGGCTGCTCAGTCACTAGATTACTCACTCCCACCTGATGTTTGTTCTGCGACCCTGAGGATGGAGCTTGCCAGGGCAGTTCTCCCACAGTGGCTCCACACAGCCCACCGCCAAACACTGGTAGCTCCGTCTGGCTCGGTGGCCCAGTCTGGGGCCCCAGACAACACTCAAAGACCCCTGCACTCTTGTCCAAGTTCTCTGAAGGCAGTTCAACTGAGCACCAAGTCCAAAAGAAACCCAAACAGCTCACAGGCAAGGCCTTTCCAGCCTGCAGTCCCACTGTTGCCCCACCCACAGCTGCCCACAGTATTAGACCAAACACACGCAACCACTTGCCCAATCTCCACCGCTTTTGCCTTCCTCAGGGTGTCCAGAAGTCTCACGCTGTCTCCCTGTGTTCCCAAAGGGAAGTTTCTGGGCAGATCCCGCCTGCCAAAGATGCCTGAAGTCCTCTCTCCCCAGTCTCACCGTGCCCGGTTGCAAGGAAGCTGTTACTCAGCCGCCATCTTGCTCCGCCCCCTGACACACAGTGCTATTTTCATTTATTCCTTTTCTTTCCATAATCTCTGCCAAGCTATAAGATATTTACTTCAGTCCATTAATTAATTAATAAACACCTGCTCTGAGCATTACTGTTTACCATTTGTTCTGAGTATTAAAGCTTTAAAAAAAGAGGATGAGTTGATTCCTATTCTAAGGAGCCTTCATCTATAACTAAAGAGGCATGGACTTATGAAATTATTGGTAAAAAAACATCATATCGACTTACTGTAGTAAAGCAGGACTGTATGGTGGGACCGCACCTGTGGTGCATGTTGCAGGGGTCATGTCGGATCTGTTGGGTGTGGAGTGTAGACGTTGACACAATGGTTAGTGGATGCGGTGAGGGATATGTTGACTAGTGTGATGTAGGCATTCCAAGTTCTGGAATTCTTCACTTCTTCCAAGTGAAGTCAGCACCTTGTGCCCCATTGATGCATTAATGTATACATGATCTATGTGTTTATGATTTGGTAAAAAATAAAATTAAATAATAAAATAAATAAATAAGTTTTAAAAAAAGATTAATAAATGACCTTCATATCCTTTGTATAGAAAAGGTACCATTAACCATGGCAAAGTTAGGACTTTGAGTGTTTATATATATATATATATATATGTATATATATATATATATATATTTTTTTTTTTTGAGACAGAGCCTCAAGCTGTTGCCCTGGGTAGAGTGTGGTGGCATCACAGCTCACAGCAACCTCCAACTGCTGGGCTGAAGCGATTCTCTTGCCTCCGCCTCCCAAGTAGCTGGGACTATAGGCGCCCGCCACAACACTAAGGCTATTTTTTGTTGCAGCCATCATTGTTCTTTGGCTGGCCCAGGCTGTATTAGAACCTGCCAGTTCAGGTGTATGGTGTATGTGGCTGGCTCTTTAGCCGCTTAAGCCACAGGCGCCTGAGTGCTATATTTTCCCCAAGGAAATGTGTGTGAATATTAAGCTTTGAATGAAATGGGGCAAAATGAAGATAGACTATGTCTCATAGTATATCAAGTATGGCAACATATGTCATTTAAAAAATTCTACCATTCTATTTTATTTTTATTGTTATTTTTTTTTGTAGAGACAGAATCTCACTTTATGAGTGCCGTGTCATCACACAGCTCACAGCAACCTCCAACTCCTGGGCTTAGGCAATTCTCTTGCCTCAGCCTCCTAAGTAGCTGGGACTACAGGCGCCCACCACAACACCGGGCTATTAAAATTCTACCATTTTAGGGCGGCGCCTGTGGCTCAGTGAGTAGGGGGCTGGCCCCATATACCAAAGGTGGCAGGTTCAAGCCCGGCCTTGGCCGAACTGCAAGAAAACAAAAAAATAGCCGGGCGTTGTGGTGGGCGTCTGTGGTCCCATCTACTCAGCAGGCGGAGGCAAGAGAATCACCTAAGCCCAGGAGTTGGAGGTTGCTGTGAGCTATGTGACACCATGGCACTCTACCGAGGGCGATAAAGTGAGACTCTGTTTCTACAAAAAAAATTAAAAAAAAAATATTCTACCATTTTAAAAGAAGGAATACGAAATAAATTAACTCAAAATATGATTGTTGCAAAAGAATTATAACCCAAAAAGAGGGGAAATTGACAGAGTAAAAGCAACAACAACAACAAAAAATTAATAGTCAGTATTGAATATTCTGCTCTATATCAGGGAAGGGACAGGGATAGGAAGGAAAGCACAGGCCAGGCACAGTAACTCATGCCTGTAATCCTAGCACTCTGGGAAGCCAAGTGGGGAGGATTGCTTGAGCTCAAGAGTTCAAGACCAGCCTGAGCAGCAATTATTAGGGACAGTCCCTCTCGTAGTTGTGTGTCCCACACCCAAAACTTGTGCCGCATACCTTTACATAGTGCCTTTTAAGTAGGAGCACACCAATCCTCTTTCCTGTCCCCTTTTCCTCTCTCTTGTTTCCCCTCCCCCAAACTTGAATTTAATTGAGTTTATCTCCTATGTGGGCATGAATTAGATCATCTACTAGCTTCATATTAGTATTGAGTACTTTGGATATTTGCTTTTCTATTCTTGTGATACTTTACTAAGAAGAACATGTTTCAACTCTATTCAGGTTAATACAAAAGATGTAAAGTCTCCAATTTTTTTTTTATGGCAGAAGAGTACTCCATGGTCTACATATACCACAGTTTATTAATCCATTCCTGGATGATGGGCATTTAGGTCGTTTACACATCTTAGCAATTGTAAATTGAGCTATGATAAACAATATATGCAAATAGTATAACCTAGTAGTTCATACCCTCACATTAACCTGAAATAAAAATAACAAAAAAAATTTTTTTTTGAGACAGAGCCTCAAGCTGTCACCCTGGATAGAGTGCTGTGGCATCACAGCTCACAGCAACCTCCAGTTCCTGGGCTCAAGCGAGTCTCCTGCCTCCGCCTCCCAAGTAGCTGGGACTGTAGGCGCCCGCCACAACGCCCAGCCATTTTTTTTGGTTGCGCCGTCATTGTTGTTTGGCGGGCAGGGCTGGATTTGAACCCGCCAGCTCAGGTGTACGTGACTGGCGCCTTAGCCCGCTGAGCCACAGGCGCCGAGTCAATAAAAATATTTTTAAAAATGAACATATAGGCTCGGCGCCTGTGGCTCAACGGGCTAGGGCGCCAGCCATGTACACCTGAGCTGGCGGGTTCATATCCAGCCCGGGCCCGCCAAACAACAATGAGGGCTGCAACCAAAAAAATGGCCGGGCGTTGTGGCGGGCGCCTGTGGTCCCAACTACTGGAGAGGTAGAGGCAGGAGACTCGCTTGAGCCCAGGAACTGGAGGTTGCTGTGAACTGTGATGCCACACCACTCTATCCAGGGTGACAGCTTGAGGCTCTGTCTCAAAAACACACCCACAAACAAAAAACATATAGGGCGGCCCCTGTGGCTCAGCGAGTAGAGCGCCGGCCCATATACCGAGGGTGGCAGGTTCAAACCCGGCCCTGGTCAAATTGCATCAAAAAATAGCCGGGCGTTGTGGCGGGCGCCTGTGGTCCCGGCTACTCGGGCGTCTGAGGCAAGAGAATCGCCTAAGCCCAGGAGTTGGAGGTTGCTGTGAGGCGTGTGACGCCACGGCAGTCTACGGAGGGCGATAAAGTGAGACTCTGTCTCTACCAAAAAAAAAATCTTGGGCTTTTGTACAACTTCTGGCAGTGACTGGCTTTCCTTAGCATTCTGCTTGGGTGGGATTTTGACTTAGAGGCATTGAGTCAGAATACCACAGATGGTAGTTTTACTCCACTGGCTCCTCAGCCAAGCTTATGCATTTAATGTGTGAATTTGCAGTTTGGGGCCATTTTTAAATCGTTGTTTTTGTCTTTTTGCTGTTGAGTTGTAAAAGTTCTATATATATGCTGAATACTAGACCATATCAGATATGTGATTTACAAATATTTTCTCTCATTCTGTTGTCTTTTCACTGTTTTTTGTTTGTTTGTTTGTTTGTTTAGACAGAGTCTCACTTTGTTGCCCTTAGATAGAGTACAATGGTGTCATAGCTCACAGCAACCTCAAATTCTTGGACTCAAGTGATTCTCTTGCCTCAGCCTCCCAAGCAGCTAGGACCTCAAGCACCTGCCACAACGCCTGGCTATTTTTTGTGTTGTTGCTGTTTGTTTGTTTGTTTAGTAGGCTCACGAAGTTCGAGGTTCGAGCCTACGAGCCCCAGTGCATGTGGCTGGCGCCCTAACTGCTGAGCTATGGGCGCCTCATATTAGCATATAAGTTTAATATCCTTATTTTCCCTCAAATATCCCTTGTTTTGTATTTGATTGATTTTTTTATTATTATTTTTTATTAAATCAAATCATAACTTTGTACATTGATGCATTTATGAGGTTCAGGGTACTGCTTCAATATACAATGTGAAATGCTTACATTGAACTAAGTGACACATCCATCCTTTTAATTCTGTTAATGTTTTCTTCATATTTGATGGGACTTTGCCATTTTGTGTGTATTTTTAAATAATTGTTATATCTTAATAAATTGACCCTCTTATCAATATGTTATGTCCTTTTTTTTCCTGTAAGAATTTTGACTTAAAGTCTGCTTGGCCTGAACTAGCCACCACAGGTTTCCTTTTGTTACTGTTTACATAGATTATCTTTTTCCATCATTTTACTTTCTTCTCTTCTCTTTTTTTCTTTCTTTTTCTTTTTCTTTCTTTCTTTTTTTTTCTTTTGAGACAGAGTCTTACTCTGTTGCCCTGGGTAGAGTGCTTCCTAAGAGTTTGACAGCAACCTCAAATTCTTTGGCTCAAGAGATCCTCTTGCCTCAGCCTCCCAAGTAGCTGGGACTTATAGGCACCCTCCACATCTGTGTAGTTTTTCTATTTTTAGTAGAGATGGGGTCTCACTCTTGCTCAGGCTTGTCTTGAACTTCTGACCCAAGCAATCCACCCAAGTCAGTCTCTGAGAGTGCTAGGATTACAAGTGTGAGTGAGTGACAGTGCCTAGTCCTAATTTTACTTTCAATATCTTTGTATCTTTGGACCAAAATGAGTCTTTTATAAACAGCATATAATTAGATCATGGGCTTTTAAAAAAATTAATTCTGCCAGTATCTTTCTTTTAATGGTAAGTTCAATTTTTTTATGTTTAAAGTGATTACTAATAAGTAAGCACTTTTGCCATTTTGTAATGATTTTCTACAGTTTAATATCCTTATTTTCCCTCAAATATCCCTTGTTTTATATTTGATTTATTTATTATTTTTTTTTTTTTGTTAAATCACAACTTTGTACATTGATGCATTTATGAGGTTCAGGGTACTGCTTCAATATACAATGTGAAATGCTTACATTGAACTAAGTGACACATCCATAACAATGATACTCATTTCTTAGTAGTTTTGAAATGTACCATTGCATCGTGCACATTAGGTGTGATTGATTTTTTTATTGTCAATATTCTGATTTCCTCCTTTCTTTTCTGTTTGTATTTTAGTTATTTTCTTTGTGGTTATCCTAGTAATTACAGCTAACATTCTAAATGTATACCAGTCCAGTTTGAATTGATACCAAGAAAATTTGTTCCTATACAATTGTTTTTCATTTATGTTGCTCTCATAAATGGCATATTTGTGCATTTTGTGCCAATTTAAGCATAACTTATAATTATTGTTTTCAACATTTGTATTTTAAATACTATAGGAAACAAAATGAAGAGTTACAAACCCCAAATACAATAACACTCACTTTTTTATTTACCCATATAACTACCTCTACTGGAGTTCTGGATTTTGTCATCTAGCTTCCTGCTACCATTTAGAATTCTTTCTTCATCCTAAAGGACTCCCTTGCATTCCTTGTAGGGAAGGTCTAAACAGCAATAAACTAGTTCAGCTTTGATTTGTCTGGGAATGTCTGAATATCTCCTTATGTTTCTTTTTTTAAGAGATCGGATCCCACTCTATCATGCAGGCTGGTGTGCAGTGGCATGATCAAACTCCTGGGCTCAAAGTGCTCCTCCCACCTCAGCCTCACACCACCATGTGCTGGTAATTATTTTCATTTATTTTTATTTTTATTTTGGGGGGGTTTGTTTGTTTTCTTTTCTTTTGTTTTGTTTTCTTTTGAGACAGAGTCTTACTATGTCACCCTTGGTAGAGTGCCGTGGCATCACAGCTCACAGCAACCTCAAACTCTTGGGCTTAAGCAATTCTCTTGCATCAGCCTCCCAAATAGCTGGGACTACAGGTGCCCACCAGAACACCCAGCTATTTTTTGGTTGTAGTTGTCATTATTGTTTGGCAGGCCTGGGCTAGATTCAAACCCACCAGCTCTGGTGTATGTCGCTGGCACCCTAGAGGCTGAGCTACAGGTGCTGAGCCTTCATTATTTTTTGAGATGGGGGTCACATAAATTGCTCAGGCTGTTCTCAAACTCTCTGCCTCACGTTTTACTCCTACTTTGGCTTCCAGGGTTTTTTATTTATTTTTTTTGAGACAGAGTCTCACCATGTCACCCTCAGTAGAGTGCCATGGTGTCACACCTCACAGCAACCTCAAATTCTTGGGCTCAAGCTACTCCCTTGCCTCAGCCTCCTTAGCAGCTGGGACTATAAGAGCCTACCACAATGCTCAGCCATTTTCTTTTTGTTGTTGTTGCAGTTGTCATTGTTGTTTTAGCTCGTCCGGGCTGAGTTTGAACCTGCTACCCTCAGTGTACATGGCTGGTGCTGTAACCACTGTGCTACAGGTACCAAGCCAAGGTTTTAAAAAATTTTTTAGTTTATTGTTTTATTTTTTTAAAGGCTAGTCAAGTGAAGCAGTGGGAGTGAAGAGGGAACAAAAGAATCTAGAACTGCTTGTGATCAATTAGCTGTAAACACCATTGCACTCGGACCAGCCAAATCCTTATTTTTAAAGGAAAGATTTTCCAGATACAGAATTCTTGGTTTATGGGCCTTTTTCCTTTTTAGTATTTATCCTAATGTCTTCTGGTCTAGGTGATTTCTAATGGCAAATTGGCTGTTGATTGTACTTATGATCCCTTGTACCTCTGTGATGAGATGCTTCTCTACTGCTAGTTTCGAGATTCACTCTGTTTTTGGTTTTCAATAGTTTGATTTATGTGTCTTAGTTTAATTCTTTTAGAGTTTGTCCTATTTGAAGTTTGTTGAACTTCTTAGATCTGTAGATTCATGTATTTTATCCCTGTTGGAAAGTTTCTGGACATTATCTCTTCAAATATTCTTTCTGTCCCTTCCTCTCTATCTCTTCTCCTTCTGGGACTCTCTTAAAGAGAATGTTGGGATGATTTACACTTACAGTATTCCTGAGGTCTCTCCAGCTCAGTTCATTTTTAATTCATTATTTTTTCTTTCCACTCCTCAGAATTTATTATTTCAATAGTCCTTTCTTTGATTTGATGAGTTTTTTCTTTTTTCTTCTCAAATCTGCTGTTGAACCTCCTGGTAAATTTTTCTTTTCTTTTTTTTTATTACAGTTTTTGACCAGGGCCAGGTTTGAACCTGCCACCACCGGTATATGGGGCCAGTGCCCTATTCCTTGAGCCACAGGCACTGCCCCTCCCCCCCCTTTTTTGAGGCAGAGTCTCCAGCTATCCTCCTGGGTAGAGTTCAATGGCATCATAGCTCACAGCAACCACTAACTCAGGCTCAAGCGATCCTCTTGCCTCTGTTTTTCTATTTTTAGTAGAGACAGGGTTTCGCTCTTTTGTTGAGGCTGGTTTTGAACTCACAAGCTCAAGCATTCCACCCGCCTCGGCCTCCCAAAGTGCTAGGATTACAGGCGTGAACCACTGTGCCCAGCCCTTCCTGGTAATTTTTTCATTTCAGTTACTGTACTCTTGGCTCCAGAATTTCTATTTGATTCAATTTTATAATTTCTGTATCTTGATTAATACTCTCATTTTGTTAACAAGTTCTTTTCCAGGTTTCTGTTACTCCTATGTCTGTAGTTTCCTTTAACTCTTTGAGCATAAGTAAGATAATTTATTTAAAATCCTCAGGGATAGGTTATATCAATATTTCTAATGTGAATGGACTGTACTTTTCCGTTTCTCATATGTCGTATATGTGTTAAACTTCGCTTTCTCTGGTACATGCAGTAGAGCTTCAAAGCTCTTACTCCCCTCAAAATCTTCCTTCTCAGCTTCTTCCTTCTTAGGCTTAGAATATTCCCAGGCTTTGTCCCATGTACCATCTTCCACCCCAGGAGGCTATATACAGGTGGTATATACAAAGAAATGCTATTTTAAGATGCCTCCCGGGAAGCTGTGCCAGCCCAATGAGGGATAAAACAAGGGTCAGACTTTATGCTGATTACTCAAGGAACTTCAAGGCAGATCAAAATGCACACCACAGTTTTTTGAGAACAAGGTCCATATTGGCACCCTACCAGCAGAGAAGTGTACCAGGACTTTATGCTTCTGTCTCCATAGCCACCGCCAAGCTAGGGAATAGGGAAGGTAGGTGGGTAAACAAGAACATCACAACACTTTCTTACTGAAATTTAGCAGTCTCGTTCTTTATTAAGCACAACCTGTATTGCTCTATTGCTATCTTATAGATAAAATTCCCGAATTCTGGAAAAGTTGACTCTGTCAGTTTTTTTTTTGTTTTTAAACTTAATAGTTGCTTCAGTGGAGGGACTGATTCTTGGATCTTCCGACTCTGCCATTTTCCATGATGTCACTGTTGAGAGATTCTTTTTTTTTTTTTTGTAGAGACAGAGTCTTACTCTATCGCCCTTGGTAGAGTGCGTGGCGTCACACAGCTCACAGCAACCTCCAACTCCTGGGCTTAGGCGATTCTCTTGCCTCAGCCTCTCGAGTAGCTGGGACTACAGGCGCCCACCACAATGCCTGGCTAGTTTTCTGTTTTGCAGTTTGGCCGAGGCCGGGTTTGAACCCGCCACCCTGGGTATATGGGGCCAGCACCCTACTCCTTTGAGTCACAGGTGCTGCCCGATTCTTTTCTTTTCTTTTTTTAGATCAAGAATGTATGTTGGAATTTGTCAAATGCCTTATCTATATCAATTGATATGATAATTTTTTTTTTTTTTTTGAGACAGAGCCTCAAGCTGTCACCCTGGGTAGAGTGCCATGGCATCACAGCTCAAAGCAACCTCCAATTCCTGGGCTCAAGCGAGTCTCCTGCCTCTGTCTCCCAAGTAGCTGGGACTACAGGCGCCTGCCACAACGCCCGGCCATTTTTTGGTTGCAGCTGTCATTGTTGTTTGGCAGGCCCGGGCTGGATTTGAACCCGCCAGCTCAGGTGTACGTGGCTGACGCCTTAGCCCGTTGAGCCACAGGCGTGGAGCCGATATGATAATTTTTTAACTTATTGATCTGATGAGTTACATTCATTGCTTTTAATTTTTAAATTTAATTTTTTTTTTGAGACATAGTCTCACTTTGTTACCCTGGGTAGGGTGCCATAGTGTCATTGCTCACAGCAACCTCAAACTCTTGGGCTCAAGTGACCCTCTTGTTTCAGCCTCCCGAGTAGCTGTGACTACAGGTGATCACCACAATGCCTGGCTATTTTTTTTTTTTGTAGAGACAAGAGTCTCGCTTTATCGCCCTTGGTAGAGTGCTGTGGCATCACACAGCTCACAGAAACACCAGCTCTTGGGCTTAGGTGATTCTCTTGCCTCAGCCTCCTGAGTATGTGGAACTACAGGCACCAGCCACAATGCCCAGCTATTTTT
Source organism: Perodicticus potto (assembly GCA_963574655.1). Lineage (NCBI taxonomy): Eukaryota > Metazoa > Chordata > Mammalia > Primates > Lorisidae > Perodicticus > Perodicticus potto. Next base: position 10,271 of record CAUYRH010100357.1, read on the forward strand.
TGTTGCAGTTTGGCCGGGGCAGGGTTTGAACCCACCACCCTCGGTATATGGGGCCAGCACCCCACTGACTAAGCCACAGATGCCGCCCAATGCCTGGCTATTTTTATTTTTATTTTATTTATTTTCTTTTTTGAGATAGAGTCTCACTTTGTTACTCTCAGTAGGTAGAGTGCTGTAGCATCACAGCTCACAGCAACCTCAAACTCTTGGGTTTAAGCGATTCTTTTACCTCAGCTTCCCAAGTAGCTGGGACTATAGGCATCTGCAACAATGCCTGGCTACTTTTTTGTTGCAGTTGTCATTGTTGCTTAGCTGGCCCGGACCAGGTTCAAACACACCAGCCTCTGCACATGTGCCCAGCACCCCAACCACCAGGTTATTTTTAAAGATGGGAGCTGAGCCACCTGGTTATTTTTAAAGATGGGAGTCTTGCTCTTGCTCAGGCTGGTTTTGAACTCATGAGCTCAAGTGATCTACCCACCTCAGCCTCCCAGAGTGCTAGGATTAGTGAGCCACCATGCCCAACCTTGTTCCAGCATAGATGTCGAAGAAAGACTGGGCCATGCCATTATGGGAATTTAAATCCAGCTCTGTCTGGAAAAATTTCCCCTTTGGCATCTCATCCTGCCAGGAAGACAAATGCATCTGTTTGTCATACCTTGACAATGGTAATGAAGGGTATTCAATTTACTCTGTGAGTTCGGAGTCCATGTCCAGCAGGCAACCTTAAAGTAATTCGTCTCTCATGAAGATTTGACCTTCAGAAATGTGCTGATCAGGGATCACCAGAACCTGGTCTGTTTGAAAGTTATATTTTCTAATTATAAGTTAGTATATCAGTATTATAGTTTTTGTATATTGGATTCTTGTTGGTTTGGTTAATCTGATTCTGTACCCAAACCTAATTATATCAAGGTGTATTAATATTTGAATTTCTATATAGTAGAGAACTAAACCTGAAACATGGTGACTGACTCTACCAAGTAATCATTCCCAGATCTGTATGGTGGGCACCTGATCCTTCCCTGAAAAACCTTCCATTTTATTAGGCCACATGCAGTTTTTTTTCATCTTTATTTTTTTTCTTGGCTAGGGCTGGGTTTGAACCCACCACCTCCAGTATATGGGGCCAGCGCCCTACTCCTTTGAGCCACAGGCGCCACCCTTCATCTTTAATTTTTAACAGTGGACAGATATTTGGGTTTAGCTGACAGATATTTGGGTTTAGCTGTCTTATTTAGATGTTTGACATCTTAATATTGTGTAGCATTCAGTGTTTATTTAAAATAATAAAAAAGCATGGAGATTTCTAGGAGACAAAAAATGAAATTCTTACAAATACATAAATCAAGGGCAGTGCCTGTGGCTCAAAGGAGTAGGGCGTCATCTCCACATGCCGGAGGTGGCAGGTTCAAACCCAGCCCTGGCCAAAAACCGCAAAAAAAAAAAAACAAAAAAAAACAAAAACATAAATCAAAATATTCCAGGAGTTAAGGGATATTTTGAAAAACATCTGGAATTTTTTTTCTTAGAAATGGGGTCTTTCTTGTTGCCCAGGCTGATCTTCTAGGCTCAAGGGATCCTTCTACCTCAGTCTCCCACGATACTGAAATGATAGCCATGCACCATCATGCCCAGCTGAAAATCTGCAATCTTGATACTACACTATATAATGTTCCTCCTCATCTTTCTCTTTGTCTCCTTGACAGCATTCCCTCCTGTGTATTTTTTGAAGATGACTGAATATATTGAGTGGATACTGTTTTGATAACGTCAAATCCCAGGAGGTAAGCCAATTGCATATAACTTCCTTTTTAGATAAGATTTTGGGACTGTTTACTGGTGGGTATTTTAACTCTATGTTTGAGAAAAGCATTCAGAATTGCACAGAGGGAGGCATAGTGAGGTATTTATTAAAGATATACCTTGGAACTGGTACATTCCAAGATACACTATGGAATCGGACTCTTTCTGGTACCTACAGACCTGCAGAAGGGAAAATGGAACATAATATAAAAGTAAGGCCAGTTGTGGTGGCCATGCCTGTAATCCTAGCACTCTGGGAGGCAGAGGGAGGTGAATTACGTGAGCTCTAGAGTCCCAATCTAGCCTGAGCAAGAGCGGGACTCCCATCTCTAAAAATAGCCAGGCATTGTGGTGGGTGTCTGTAGTCCCAGCTACTTGGGAGGCTGAGGCAAGAGGATCACTTGAGCCCAAGAGTTTGAGGTTGCTGTGAGCCATGACACTACAGCACTCTACCCAGGGGGACAAAGTGAGCCTCTGTGAAAATAATAATAATAATATACGAGTAAGATTTCCTTAGGGTATCTGCTATTACAAAATAGACTCTGCCTTTAAAATACATCCATGGCTGGTTAAATGACACAGATAAACCTTGTTTTATTTTCTGTAATGACTAATCCCATTGTATAAAACTCTTCTCACTGTCCCTACAATGTGTGTGTAGGGGGATACCTTATATTGGAATCTTTCAGAACAAATCTTAATTTGTTAAGGACTATTATCATTTGCTAGTTTAATGGGCAAAGAAAAGAAAAAGGAAATATTTAGGCTGTAACAAAGAGGAAATATTTAGGCTGTGATGGAGTTCTTGTAGCAATTAAGTTTCAAAACTCCCTAACTTGGACAGAAAACCCAGTTGGATTCACAGGTGCCTATAGAAAGGCTGGAGAACTTGGAAAAAATATGAGCAAGCTGGGAGTAAACATGTGTCATACTGGGTTTTTTAAATTGGTTTGATGGCTGTGATGACTTTCCACAAAAAGGGAAAAAAAGATTTTAAAAAAAGAAAAATAATAAGTTAGTTTGAACAGATTTTTTTTCCTTTTTAATCCTCCACCATCTAAAACCTCTCAGTGCCTCTCTATAGTGTGAGAAATGTGATTTATAATGGCATCATTATATCGTACTTGAAAATACTGTTTGATCGTCTGGGAAAATAATTGCATCAGAATTAACTTGTAGCTGTGGAGACCAGTGAGTTGCTATAACAACCAGGGGAAAAAAAAAGGTGTAATAATAGCACTCCCTCAAAGCTGGAGAATTCACTTAATGATGACAGCATAAATGCAGGTGTTTGTCATATAAATTCAAACCAGCACCAAACACATTTATTTATTTCTTCTTTCAGGGGCACTGACTCCATGCCTGGTACTAGGCTAGGAACTGGAAAAAAGATAAATGTGTTCCCTCCCATAATGAAGTGCACATTTTCATGGAGAAGACAGATGATAAAGAGGAAAAAAAATGATAAACAGAATAATTTCAGCAGGTGAGAAAGGTTCTATAGGAAAGAAAGCAAGGGGCCCTGATACTGGACAGCAGAGAAGGGCTGCCCCAAAATAGGATGCACAGAAGCAGCCTGGCTCATCAGAAATGTTGCCTTTAAGGCCGTATGAGTAAAGTAAAGGAATAAACAATGGAGTCTTACAGTCTTTACTCATAAGAATAACAAAGCATTATTATTTTTTGCTGGAAAAGTTTAATATTACAATTCCAGAATTCCTCCTTAGATTAGGTGGATTAAACATGAAAATGGGAGTCATATGTTTTAAAAACAAGTATTTAATTGCAGCTTTATTCATAATAGCCAAAAACTGGTAAAGAACCCAAATGCCCTTCAGTGAGTGAATGGTTAAACAGTGTTATATACATACTATGCAAACCTCTTCAGCAATAAAAAGGAAATGAACCTTTAAATAATGACAGTTCAAAGGCTGGGTGCCTTGAGTCATGCCTGTAATCTTAACCCTCTGGAAAGCCGTGGATTTCCTGAGCTCAGGAGTTGGAGATCAGCCTGAGCTAGAGCAAGACTCTGTCTCTATAACTAGCCACGCATTGTGCTGGGCACCTGTAGTCTCAGCTACTTGGAAGGCTGAAGCATGAGTATCGCTTGAGCCCCAGAGTCTAAGGTTGCTGTGAGCTATGACACCAGACACTCTACCCAGGGTGACAAAGTGAGACTCTGTTATAAATAAATAAATAGCAATTCAAAAATACATAAGTTTTATTGAGATATAATTCACACATCACAGAGTTTATATATAATTTATTATTATTTTTTTTTTCGAGACAGAGTCTCTCTTTGTTGCCCTGAGCAGAGTGCTCTGGTATGATAGCTCTCAGCAACCTCAGACTCTTGGGCTCAAGAGCAATCCTCTTGCCTCAGCCTCCCAAGTAGCTGGGACTACACGGACCCACCACAATGCCAGGGTATTTAGAGAAACGGGGGTCTCTCTCTGGCTCAGGCTGGTCTGGAACTCCTGATCTCTGGTAATCCACCCACCTCAGCCTCCCAGAATGCTAGGATTACAGGGGTGAGCCACAGCCACAGCCACCACAGTTTAGATTTTTATAGTTTACAGCTCAGTGTTTTCTAGTATACTCATAAGGTAAAAATAATTTAGATAGCTAACTATTCGGACAGTTGTGCAAAACCCATCACTAATTCTAAAACACTTTCATCATTTCTAAAATAAACCCACCTACCCTCCATATAGTCTCTCCCCAGCCCAGACAACCACTAATCTACTGTACTTGCCTATTCTGGATATTTCATATAAATGGAATCATAAAATATGTGTCCTGCTTCTGGCTTCTTTCACTTACCATAATGTGCTCAGGGTTCATGAAAGTGATAGTGATACCGGAATTTCGTCTTCAGTAGGTACTTGGTCTCGGTGATTCCAAGAATGAATCCACGGACCACAGATCAGTGGTAAGACATGATTTATTTACAGAAAATACAGAAACACCAAAGCTCCTGGTAGAGAGAAACAAAGTCGGGAAAAAAGCTCCCTCTCCCCCTTTCTATCTCTTTCTGGGCTATTTGTCCAGGGGTCTATATAGTTGCATGTGGTCCTCTGTAGTTAACATTTATCCGGGACTTCGTATGAAACCAATAGCTACAATCCCTACCATTTCCAGGCCTAGGAAACTTATACGAAATTGACCAGGCGTTAGAAACTTACATGAAATGGACCAGGCCTAGGAAATGGGGGTTGGGGTTGGGGTGTGTCCCTGTTCAGCCGCAAGTGCAAGGGGAGAGAGACCTAAGGTGCTGGTGTCTCCCCAGCAGTTGTCTGGCCCCTCCAGCTACTGGAGTCTCCTACAGGGCTCCCCTGCCTACCTTCCAGCCCGCTGGTTCCTCTGCCCGCGGCCACCGCACCAACACAGCCTGGAAGCGGCAGGTCCGCCCCTCAGCTCCACTGCTGGATGGGGAGACACCTGTCATGTGTCAATAGCATGCATCAGAACTCTACTCCTTTTATGGAAAAATAAGATTTTTTCCATTGCATTGATATTGATCTTTTGTTGTCCTTTTTTTATTAGTTTAAAAAATGCTGCTGTGTGGGGCGGCGCCTGTGGCTCAGTGAGTAGGGTACCAGCCCCATATACCGATGGTGGCGGGTTCAAACCAGCCGCGAACTGCAACAAAAAAAAAGCCGGCGTTAGGGGCGCCTATAGTCCCAGCTACTGGGGAGGCTAAAGCAAGAGAATCGCCTAAGCCCAGGAGTTGGAGGTTGCTGTGAGCTGTATGACTCTACCGCACTCTACCGAGGTGATAAAGTGAGACTCTGTCTCTTAAAAAAAAATGCTGCTGTGAACATTCGTGTACCAGTCCCTTTTTGTTATATACCTTTTCTAGGGATACCTAGGTAGTCCGGATATATACCTAGGAGGGAATTGCTGGGTCAAATAATAACTCCGTTTAACTTACTGAGGTACTGCAAATTGTTTTGCAAAGCAGATGTACCATTTTATACTCCTACTAGTAGGTATGAGAATTTCAGTTTTTCCATATCCTTGCCAACGCATGTTATTTTCTGGGGTTTTTTGGTTTGCTTTTGGTTTTCATTTGCATTTCTCTGATAGGTTCATTTTCATATGCTTGTTGGCCATTTGTATATTTTCTTTGAAGAATTATGTCTGTTCAAATCTTTTCTCCATTTTTCATTTGAGTACTTTGTCTTTATTGTTGAATTATATCAGTTCTTCATCAGTTCTTTACATATTCTAGGCACAAATCCCTTATCATATATATGATTTGCAAATATTTTTTTCCTTTTGTGTGGGAGGGTTTTGTAATTTTTTTGGAGACAAAGTCTCACTCTGTTGCCTGGGTAGAGTGCCATGGCATCAGCCTAGCTCATAGCAACCTCCAACTCCTGGGCTCAAGCAATCCTCTTGCCTCAGCCTCCTGAGTAGCTGGGACTACAAGCACCCACCATAACGCTGGGCTAGTGTTTCTGTTTTCGGGGGTGGTGGTGGGGAGGGTGTGTTTCACTCTGGCTCAGGCTTGTCTCAAACTACTTAACTCAAACAATCCACCCAGAGTGTTAGGATTACAGGTGTGATCCACTGTGCCCAGCCCCACCCCATTTTTTCCAGACAGTCTCATGTTGCTGAGTAGCTCACAGCCACCTCAAACTCTTGGACTCAAGCAGTCCTCCTGCCTCAGCCTCCCAAGGAGCTGGGACTACAGGCACTCACCACAATACCCGGTTATTTTTTACAGATGGGGGTGTTCATCTTGCTCAGGCTGATCTCTAACTCCTGAGCTCAGGTAATCCACCTACCTCAGCCTTCCAAAGTGTTAGGAATATAGGCGTGAGCCAATGCGCCCACCTCCCCCCACTTTGTTTTTACTTTCTTGATGGTATCATTCAAAGTGCGAAAGTTTAATTTTAAGTCCAATTTATGTTTTTTTCTTTTATTATATCATTTATTTTTTATGTATATAAAATACCTTGTATATCAAGCTGTTTGCACAGAGGGTACTCTGAAATAGCTTGAATAATCAAACATAATAATTGAGATTTCTAGTGAGCTGTCAGACAGGTCAACTAGTTACAATTCTTTAGGAATGGGGCTATTACGGAATTCCCATTTATTCTGCCTTCTTGTGTAGCTGCTAAATTGCTGGTTTTCACAGCTGCTACAGAAGTGAAGCTGTTGAGTTTCAAAGCTTCCTTGGACCTGAGGAAACGTGTAAAGTCGCAGGGTTCCTTTTTTTTTTTTTTTTTTTTTTTGCAGTTTTTAGCTGGGGGCCGGGTTTGAACCCATCAGCTCTGGTATATGAGGCTGGTGCCCTACTCCTTGAGCCACAGGTTCTTACAGAGATTCAAGTGTTTTTCTTGAATAAACACTCCTTGGAATGTTGCAAGCTTTTTAATTTCCAGAGTTCGAATAAGTTTATTTCAACAGTTTTTGCAAGTATTCTCATCCAGCTTTTAGGGAGGAGCAGTTTTTTTAGGAGATTGTTACTGTACCATTTGGCACTGATACACACAATAACTTGGATAAATCTCAAGAGAATTGTGCTAAGCAGAAAAAGATCTCAAAAGGTCATCATATACTGTATGATTCTGCTTGTTAACCCTCTTTAAATGACAAAATTACAGGGATGGGGCGGCGCCTGTGGCTCAGTGGGTAGGATGCTGGCCCTATATACCAATGGTGGCGGGTTCAAATCCAGCCAAAATGCAACAGAAAAAACAGCTGGGCTTGTGGCAGGCGCCTGTAGTCCCAGTTACTCAGGAGGCTGAGGCAAGAGAATCACCTAAAGCCCAGGAGTTGGAGGTTGCTGTGAGCTGTGATGTGAAGGCACTCTACCAACGGCAATAAAGTGAGACTGTCTCTGAAAAAAAAATACAGGGATGAATTACAGATTAGAGGTTGACAAAGGTTAAGGAAGTGAGAAGGGAAAAGGCTGTGGGTATAAAAGCATTCCACAAGGGAGATTTGTGATAGTTCTTTTTTTTCTTGACTTGTATCTTGACTGCACTGGTATTCTCATATATCTGCACATGATTAAATTTCATAAAATTAAATATAAACAGGCAAATGCATACATGTAAAGTTGGTAAAATATGAATGTCAGTTATTTGTATCAATGTCAGTTTCTTGGTTGTGCTATTTTACTATAGTTGTGCAAGATGTTACCATTGGAAAAAACAAAGTGGAGGGTATATGGGATTCTCCATATTATTTCATATGACCCGCATGTGAATCTACAATAATCTCCAAATTTTAAAAAATTTCTTTTTTCAGGTGGCGCCTGTAGCTCAAACAAGTAGGCGCCAGCCCCATATACCAGAGGTGGTGGGTTCAAACCCGGCCTCGGCCAAAACCTGCAAAAAAAAAAGAAAAAAGCAATCTTTTTTCAGAGAGTCTGTTACCTGGGATGGAGTGCAGTAGCTTCAGCCACCAACTCCTGGCTCAAGTGATCCTCTGTACCATGACTAGCTAATTGTTTTTTCAAACTTTTTGTTGAGATGGTTTCTCACTATGTTGCCCAGGCTGGTCTCTCCTGGCTCCATGTGATCCTCCTGCCATGGCCTCCCAAAATACTGGCATTAGATGTGTAAGCCACTGTGCTTAGCCTCAGAATAAAATTTTTAAAAAGTAGTAACAGGCGTGGTGGCTCACGGCTGTAATCGTAGCACTTGGGAAGCTGAAACAGGTGGATTGCCTGAGTTCATGTGTTTGAGACCAGCCTGAGCTGGAGCCAAGACCCACATCTCTAAAAAAATATCTGGGTGTTGTGGTGGGAATCTGTAGTCCCAACTACTTGGGAGGCTGAGGCAAGAGCATCACTTGAGCCCAAGAATTTGAGGTTGTTGTGAGCTGTGATGCTATGGCACTCTACCAAGGGCAATAGTGTTAGACCCTGTCTCAAAACAAAATTATATTACATAATTGACAGAAGCAATTATTCAAAATCCTATAAGGCAGCTGTTCTGAGGTTTTTACAAATACACAAAATGCTACTGTAGGTATAGCTTGAATATACTGGAATATCCGGATTAACATAAATTCAGCAAAAGAACTGAATAAGCAATTAAGTTCTGAATAGATTATTACAGCTAACGAGTTGAGGTTAAATCAAAGGACAGAAAAGTAGATTACATTCACATACCACTGCAAAAATGATTCAGGCATGAAAAATAGAATTTAGTATGTAGCCTTTTGTGAGGCACTCCTTCCTAAAACATGAAATTTCATGCAGGCAGTGCAACTTTGGCCTTCTAATTTAAAATAGAATTGCATGGGGGCGCTGTGGTGGACTGGTTGAGGCCAGGAGTTCCAGACCAGCCTGAGCAACATAGCCAGACCCTGTCTCTGAAACAATAAAGAAAAATAAGCCAGGTGTGGTGGTGCAAACCTGCAGTCCCTGCTATTCTTAAGAGGCTGAGGAGGAAGGATTGATTGCTTATGCCCCGGAGTTTGAGGCTTTAGTGAGCTATTAGTGGGCCACTGCTCTCCAGCCTGGGTAACAAAGGAGACCTTGTCTCTAGAAAAATAAAATAAAATAGAATTGCACATACACACAAAAAAGAAAAGAACTGCACAATATAGGCGTTCCTACAAATATAGGTATGACTGATCCTGGAATAGGTTGAACAAGACAAAGCCATAAGATACTCTGTAACATGCTAAATGTAAAGCTGACTATAGTATTTCTTGTAAAACTGACTTTAGTAAATTTCTTAACCTTTATATAACTAAAAATAAAAATGGGATATTCTGATGTCTAATATTCTTTCTAAAAAAATTTTAAGAGGGGCGGCTTCTGTGGCTCATCAAGTAGGGCCCCGGCCCCATATGCCGAAGGTGGTGGGTTCAAACCTGGCCTCGGCCCAACTGCAAAACAGAAAAATAGCCGGGCGTTGTGGCGGGTGCCTGTAGTCCCAGCTACTCAGGAGGCTGAGGCAAGAGAATCACATAAGCCCAGGAGTTGGAGGTTGCTGTGAGCTGCGTGACGCCACGGCACTCTATCGAGGGTGATAAAGTGAGACTCTGTCTCTACAAAAAAAAAAAAAAAAAAAAAAATTTAAGATACTCCTCATAAAATATGGCCTCAGCATGCTACTCCAAAAAATTTAACAGAGTTTTGTCATATTTACTTCAAAGCAAAATGAAAATCATCTATATTGATTTTTTAATGTTTTATCCATGGTAAGATATGAAGACTTTACATATTTAGAGGAATTTTTTTTTTTTTTGAGAGAGAGTGTCACTTTGTTGCCCTCAGTAGAGTGCTGTTATATCACAGCTGACAGCAACCTCCAGCTCTTGGCCTTAGGCGATTCTCCTGCCTGGGCCTCCTGTGTAGCTGGGACTACAGGAGCCTGCCACAACACTCAGCTATTTTTTTTTTTTTTTTGCAGTTTGGCTGGGGCTGGCACCCTACTCACCAACCACAGTTGCTCAGTGGGTAGGGCATCGGCCACATACATGCAGGCTGGCGGGTTTGAACCTGGCCGGGGCCAGCTAAACAACAACTGCAATAAAAAAATAGATGGGCATTGTGGCGGGCACCTATAGTCCCAGCTACTTGGGAGGCTGAGGCAAGAGAATTGCTTGAGCCCAAGAGTTTGAGGTTGCTGTGAGCTGTGACATCACGGCACTCTGCCGAGGGCAGTAGAGTGAGACTCTGTCTCCAAAAAAAAAAGTCTAATTGGAAGACCGAGACAAAGGTGTTTTCTTAATAAAACAACACTGCTAGTGTGTCACTCACTGTGCAACAGGGCTTTTATACATTTAGCAGAACCAGTGAATTAGAAAGTCAGGAAGCCTGGGTTCTAGTACCAGTTTTATTATAACTAACCACATACAAATCACTTATCTGTAAAATAATGATTAATATTTACTCCCTAATACACAAATATTATCACACAACCAAAATCCTTACCAAGAAAACTGCATTGTAAATCAAGACATTCCTACTATCTAGCCTAGGCTTTACCTAAAGTTAAGAAGGACAAATTGAAGAATTTCCATTTATACATTAGTTGAATACCTTTATTCTGCAGATGAGTAATTTGGTTAAGATTTGTCATGTTTCAATCTTACAGAACAAAACGCTATCATTTCAACAAAAAGTTAATGGTAAAGTTGACCCCAAAACAAAAATATGGGAAATAGCTTTCTATGTTAAAGAGCAGTGCTTATAATCTCCCTTATGTCAAATGGAATAAAAATTAGCCTTAGGCCACTAAAACATATTTACCCTTTTGAAGAAACATATACTAGCAGGGCAGACATCTTATTTCACTAGAAATGATGTTAAACAGGAATGTCTTGTAGACTTATCAAAATGGCTAAGAAAACATTATTTGTGGGTTTTTTTGTTTTACCCTTTTCTCATTCAAAAAATTTAGTTCCCCACCTCAGATCAGCCTCCTCTGTCCTCTGCTAAGGTAAGAAATGTTAGCATTCTGTCACTAGAGAATAAACATAGAAGAGGAATTAGCATGTTATTGAACAAAGATTCAGTAAGATAATTCTATATGGGTATATAAAAATGTAAACACCAGAAACATCTGTATATGTACATCATTTATCATATATGTGTTAAGACAGCCACATGTATTAATAAATCTTCAAATGTAAGCACCTATATTTTCTTGTATTTAACAATGTTAGTTATGTGCAATTTAGTATCTATTAATGGACTTCCCCAAATATACGATGACAAAAACAAACAAGGACTGGAGCATGGTTCCCAGAGAAACAGAATATATACTACTAATACCATAATAAAATAACCATGTACATCACTGCTTAGGGGAATATTTTAGAGGAAATACACTTTCACTACTGGCCCCAAATGCCATCATCCACTGATGTTCTTTACCTGGTCAACTTTTAATACAAAAATACCTTCAAGTTGATATCAAGAACATTAACAGTGACTTACAAACTGACAGAACATTTCAATGCTACACAAAACAGTTCTATATATAGCTTAAAGTTTTAAAGTTCTTTGCTGGCACTTGATTTTATAGTTGATAGACACAATTACTACTGGTCTCAATAAAATACTGTTTTTAGCTTATACATATTTTCAAAACCAATGTTACCTCACAAAAACAGTAACGAGTAAATCACTTCCTGCTGAAGAGTCCTCTAGGATGAACACCAAAACAATGCAGCCAAAATGTTTTAGGGAAGCAAAAAAACCTTTGCCTAGTAGGAAAAAATTATTCCTCTGACTCATGAAGCATGTATCAAGCACAGATCAAAAATATGAACTTGGAGAACAAGTTCATATATATGTGTGTGTGTATATATATATATATATTTTTTTTGGTTTAGAAGGGTGTTTAAATAATTGGTGGCACTACAAGGACAGATGTTTCTTGTTTATACAGAAAATTAGTCACACTTAGCAAATAAACATTTTACATTCCAAAAAACTGAAATTTCTTTTAAAACAGCAGAATCCTGATTTTCTAAATATCCTGTGAACTTGTAAGGCCATTCTACACATTATCAGAATCAAATCACTATTCAGTAACCTTAATATATAAATATCCTTTCCCCCCTAAATTTTAACAAAGTATATCTAACTTAGAATATTAAAAACTTAACTAGTTTAAAACTTTGGAAATCTACTTTCATTAATCTGAAGGAAAACATATACCTTCAAAACTCTACCAACAATTCCCTGTCCAGTTTTCTATTATACAAATTACAAATTTGTGGCACTAAACAAAATTTAGAAATTAACAGAACACTAAATTAAAAAAGCCAAAAATCTAAACACCAAATAAAACCCACCCACACAATAAGTAACTGAACAAAGGAAAAAAACAAAGCATCCTAATCAATTGTATAGTTCATTTTTGCATACTTTAATTCTGGACTTTCAGCACAGTAAATTACTAAATAGGTTGATTTCATGGGGGTGTTTCTACTTTGTATTATTTCAAAATATTACCCTTGCTAAACCAAATCTGTGGTCCTAATCAACTTTTTTTTTCCCCAGGGGAAAAAAGGGATAGCTTTTTAAGATACATTCTATAGCAGTAGAGATATCTTAGTGTTTCAAAATACTATTTACAAAGAACCCTGCTGATTCTGTGCATTTCTCTGAGGTGCTACTTGCACCCAGACTTCATCATCAGAAAAAGAACTCGAACTTCCTGACTCAGAGTCCAGCTCACTGAATCCATCTAAGTCCCATTCAGTACTAGACTCACTCCGTGCATCATCTTCCTCAGTGATGAAACTCTGACCAGGTTCAAGGCAGGAAGGATAAACACGAGCACAGAGGCAAATATACCCAGAGTCAAACTGCAAAAGGCCTAACATGATACCTATATTAATCCACTGGTCTTCCCTAGTATCATACTCATACACAGACACCCGGTTCTTTTTCCATTGTGGGGTTGTAGAAGCGATGAGGAGCAACTTTTGGTCATGATTGACGATCTGATAGTTGTGGGTCTCTGAGTCCAAGGGAATATTACTAATCCGCCTCCATTCTCCCCTTGCTGGGTTGTAGACCTTCATGACTGGGATGTCACAGATGCAGTAGATCTCATCATTAAAGACACACGCTTCCTGAAAGTCACTGCGTTTAAGAGAAGCACAGTTCAGCCACATATTGTGGCTAGGATCATAGCAGAGCATGCGCTTACTGTTGACAGCATAAAGATAGTTCTGAACCACTATTAGTTCAAAGGAATAGAAGGAATGGGGTACAGGAGCCACCAGCGCCCACTGGTTCCTCTGAACACTATAGCATTCCACTTCCTTCAATTTAACACCTGTAATAGGGTCTCTCCCACCCAAAATGTAAATGTAGCCATTAAGGTATGCCACATCCATGCCCTCACGACACAGCAGGCGGTCTGCAAGCTGCTGCCAACTATTCTGGGCTGGTTTGTACACCCAGAGGTCTTTTCTGGGCTGGGCTGCTAGATATATGTCATGGTCTGGAGAGACACAGACAGCTGAGGAGGTGATAGTTTTAGTGTGAGCCAAGCTGGTCAAAGGTGAAGGCATTGTGTAAATGTCCCCTGAGTATGGGTCATAGCAGAGAAAGGGATCTCTGGGATGTCCAAAAAAGATCACCATTTCCTTGGCACACATACCTAGCCTCTGGGGTGGATTTTCTATTGCAGATACAACAGAGCTACTGCTGCTGCTGCTGCTGTTGCTGCTGCTACTGCTGCTGCTGCTGCTGCTGCTGCTGCTGTTTGGCTTTGGCACCAGAGACTTGTACAGCATGTCCCCATAACGCATCTGTAGGGCTCCTTGGATAATGTCTAAGCAGTACTTCTTCACCATGGGCTTGGTCAGCAGCCCTTGCAGATAGTCCTGATCCTCTTCTGTGAAGTGAGCCCAGCGTACACACTTGAACACTTCTGCGGCACTGGGACCCCGCTCTTTGGGAGCAGCCTCCAGCCACTGCATGGCCACGTGGCACACAGTCCGCTCACTTTCTATGTCCAGACTATCCAGGCGCAGGACAGCCAGCAGCTGGGCCAGGGTCAGATCTGCTAGAGTCTCCTCCCGAATCGAACCCATCCGACTGAGCTGCTTGAAGTTGTGAGCAATAAAGGACTGAGCCTGAGAGCGTAGCTTGTGATGGTCAAAGGCGTCGGCAAATTTGAGGATGGCAGTGCAGTTGGCCAGGTCAAGACGACGAGCTAAGAACGAGGCACAGGCTTCCCGCACATACTCCAGCTGGAGCATGTCGGAGGCTGCGTACAGGCGCTGCACGTTGGCCTCACTCAGGGACACACGACCCGTGTAGCAGTAGTCGACCAACACCTCGAAGGACTCGGCGTCCACATCGTGCATGGTCACGCTCGCCTGCTGGCTCTCGTACATGCCACCCGTGAACATGCTCTTGAAGTAGGGACACGCCGCTGCCAGCACGTTACGATTGCAGGAAAACAGGCGACCTGTGCCAGGCCCGCTGCCAGGCGTCACCACCTCGATGGTCACATCACACAGGAGCCGCGCGTCGTAGAAGGACTTGAGCTGTGCCAGCAAGGCTGCAGAATGAGCCGAGTCCTTTAATTCTTCTGGGCCCGTGAAAAAGGCCGAAACCGAGGGCTTAGAAATCCTCTTGGGCCGCCTCACGCCGCGAGGACTGGCCAGGCGGCGAGAGCGCGGGGCGTCTTCTCGAGATTGCATGGTGGAGATGGCGGCGGAGTGCTGAGGACGAGAACGGCGGCGGGAACCCGGCTCTGGCTCCTCCTCACCCTTCCCTCGCTGACGCTAAGGCAGCGGCGTCGCGGACCCGACCGCGGCACGGGCCGCACTCACTTAATTTAGCCCTATGCCGCGGCGCCGCCTCCCTTTATCACGTAGACAGTGCCTGACTCACCCACTCCAGTTCCGCGCCCTTTCTCCGCCTCAGCCTGCCCTCACCGGACCCGCTGGCTGGAGCCGAGAGAGCAGCCACTGCCGCGCTGGCGAAACCGGTAGGCGTCTAGGCGAACTACCGCTCCCAGACTGCCTTTCGCGCCTCGAGGCAGGCTGGGGCTCTTCGGACTGAGGGGCAGAGGCAGGAGCCGCTTTGCGTGTTGGGAGTGGTAGTTTGCGAGGTATCGCGAGCTTTCTCGTCGTTGACCGCGTGATCTTATCTAACAGAACTAGCGAGCGTTGATCCGGGTTTGATGGTTAAGAATATTGGCTTAGGGCGGTGCCTGTGGCTCAGCGTGTAGGGCGCCGGCCCCATATACAGAATGTAGCGGGTTCAAACCCGGCCTCTGCCGAACTGCAAAAAACAAACAAACAAATAAATAGCTGGGTGTTGTGGCGGGCGCCTGTAGTCCCAGCTACTTGGGAGGCTGAGACAAGAGAATCGCCTAAGCCCAGGAGTTGGAGATTGCTGTGAGCTGTGTGACGCCATGGCAGTCTACGGAGGGCGATAAAGTGAAACTCTGTCTCTACAAAAAAAAAATTGGTTTAGAAGCCCATTCATTACTTTTGTGACTTTTCTCCGAAAAGGTTTCTTAGCAAAATGGGGCTAATAATAATTAACAGAGTTGTGTGAATATCGAATGATATAAATTATTTAGGACTCTTTGATACATATATATAATAATAATATATATTATTAGAAGATTTATAACGTGATACATCGTGCTTAGAATACAGTCTTATAATAACCTTTTTTGTAGAATTCATAACAAGTCAGTGACATACTAATTTGAAGCTAAGAGCCTAAAAACCTGCAAATTAATTTGAAGTTTTTCATATTTTTTTCTTTTGAAAGGTCTGAAGGGTATTAACATTTTCAATATTAAACAAGGTCCATAGGACCATTAGGAAGTGTTAGATGACTAAGCTAAGGTCCTAGAGAACAGTATTAATAGATGACCTAAGCTGGAGCAGTGGTGGGCACCTGTAGTCCTAGCTACTGGGGATACTGAGGCAGGAGGATTGCTTGAGCTCAGAAGATTGAGGTTACTGTGAGCTAGGCTGACGCCAAAGCATTCTAGCTTGGGGCAACAGAGTGAGACTCTGTCTCAAATTTTTAAAAAAGGCCTTAAATATGCAAGCAGGCATATTTATACTATAAAAATAGGTTTGGTGCTCTCACCAAGTCAACATCTCCTCCCTAGGGAGCAAAACTATTTTCAACAAACTTGAAAACACTCACAGTACTTCAGTAAGTCTTTTAATAGGAGGGTTTTCAAGTCCTCTAACAGCTCCTTTTACTGCCTTTCGACAAATTGAATCCTGTATTTGCCTTTATTAAGGCATGCTAAGGAGAATTTTAATTCAAAATATTTCAACAGACTTTGTACTGTACAAAAGCACACGAGTCTCTTTTTTTTTTTTTTTTTTTTTTGAGACAGAGTCTCAAGCTGTCACCCTGGGTAGAGTGCTGTGGCGTCATCGTAGCTCACAGCATACTCTAACTCTTGAGCTCAGGCAATCCACCCGCCTTGGCCTTCCAGAGTGCTAGGATTACAGGTGTGAGCCACTGTGCCCCAGAAAGCACAGATGGGCATTCATAAATGCCCTGATATTCCTTAAACTAATAAAGGAATGTTTTATACATACATGTACTGTTCAACATTGTCTGTTAAATCATCAAAATCAAGGATTAGAGATTTTTATTATTATTATTTTTTAAAGCAACATGACTTTTTTTTTATTAATTTATTATTTTTTTTGCAGTTATTGGCCAGGGCTGGGTTTGAACCCGTCACCTCCGGCATATTGGGCTGGCACCCTATTCCTTTGAGCCACAGGTGCCGCCCAAAGCAACATGACTTTAATTACTTTGGAAACATCCCTCTCCCAATAATGCCTGAACCCAAAGGTACATACAAATGACCAAAAATATTTTAAAATAGATTTGAGGATCATTTGTAGTTTCTTCTTCATGAGTACTTTCAGCTGGACAGTAAATTTATAAACCATATCAAATCATGTTAAGGCAAATGATCAAACTGTGGCATTGGTAACTATTCCTTGAAGAATAATCTTGTTGGAGTTGGAAGCTCTTCCCAGTTGTTTGGTCAGTTGACCCAGGGAGGGCAATCCTGGAGCTGGCTGGAGGGGGAGCCAGGCCCCACCTGTCTGGTCACTGCTCATTCTGCTGGCCCTCTGTGACTGAAGCTGACATGGAGCCCTGGCCTTTGTTGACATCAGTGATGCACACCCACTGCCCATTAACAGACTCTTTCTGCAAAGTCACCTTATTGTCCCTGCCAGAGGCAGCCAGAATGTTGGCTGTGATGGACCAGTTCACATGGCCACAGGACATCGTTGAACTTGTGCAGCAATTTTGGGGACCATGTGTTGCCTGACGCATGGTTGCAGGTCCAGATAAACACATGACCATCCTGGGAGCAGCTGGCAATGGTGCTGGTGGGCAGGCCAATGGAGGGGGCCCAGGTCACATATTGCACCCAGTCACTGTGTGCTTCCAGCTTCTGTTTCTCCTTCCACTGGCCATCCTCATCTTTCCACAGCTTAATGAGGTTGTCATAGCCATCTGAGGCAAACTTCTTGATGTAATTGGGTTTCTGTCCTGAGGGCTGGTCTAAGAGGCTTCCAGGTATAATAGCAGGGGCCCAACTGACTGCATTGCAGCCAATAGTGTGAGCATTGTTGATCTTCTTCACTTCCCATTGTCCTTCCCGGGTGTAGGTCAGCAGGGAAATAACCCTGTCCAAGTTCCCGCAGGCTAGGATCAGGCCATAGTCATGGGAGCCCAGCACACAGAGTTTACTAAGGAGTTGTGCCCTGAGTGCTCATGGGTCTTCTCCCAAGTGCCATTTTCCTCTTTCCAGATAATGACTTTGTGGTCGTAAAAGCAGAATACCAGGATATTGCCATATATGGGGTGGGCCCAGGCCACTTGCCACACAGGACCGTCATGACCTCTTGAGATCAGCGATGAGGATCTGCCCTCCATTGTGCACATCGAAGATTTTGACAGACCTGTCTGATAAGCAGGTTGCCATGAGGGTGCCATAGTAGTCCATCTGGGCATCGTGAATCATATCCTCATGGAAGGTGTCCACAGTGTTAATTACTGATACCATGGCTGCGGCAGTGGCAACTCCAGGCCTCGGACACAGCAGCTCCCGGCGGCGCCATCCCGAGATTATTTTTTAATGAGAACTTTTATTTAAAAACCAACGAATGTTCCAGCTGCTAATTTGGCATGAGTTACCATAACCATGAACATTACATTTTTTAAAAACTTTTTTATATAGGTAAAATATACATAACATTAAATTTTCCATTTAAAAACTCTTTTCCCATTAAGTATGTCGTTTTAAACCATCACCACCATCCATCTTCAGAATTCTTTTTATCTCACAAAACTGAAAATCTGTACCTATTAAATATTAAGTCTCCATTCCCCCAACTTCTGGTAACCACGATTCTACTTTCTATCTCTATGGCTTTGATTACCCTAGGTATGCCGTATAAGTTCAGTGACTTATTTTTCACTTCCTTATATCTGCCCTTACTGTGTTATTTGGCTTAGATTGCCTTTCAAAGAATCCAAAATATTTACTGGACACTATTTCCTAAAGTCTAGAGCAGTGCTGTCCCGTAGAACTTTCTGCAATGTTGGAAATATTTTATATCTGTGCTGACTGATAAGATAGCCAGAAGCCATATGTTGCTCTTGAAATAGTTAAAATGTGGCTAGTGAAACTGAGGGACTACATTTTAAATGTTAGAAACACAGCATTGATACCAACACAATTCCATAGAGAAAGAAAAGTCCTTATAATAAATGGCGTTGGAACAATTGGATCAGAATGTAAGACAAAAGTTAACCTTCACCCCTACCTTATGCCATAAATAAAAATTGAAATGACATTTATGCTAAATGGAAAGGTAAAAACCATTAAGTTTCTAAAACAAAACATGGATGACCATCGCCATAACATTGTGGTTGGCAAAGATTTCTTAGGACACAAAAACCATGAATCATTAAAAAAGACAAAGTGAATCTCAACAAAATTACAAGCTGCGGACCTTCCAAAGGCAGTGAAAACAAAATTAAAAAGTAAGCTATAGAATAGGAAAAATATCAGCACTATGTATAACTGATGGCCAGTAAACATATGAAAAGGTGTTCAATGTCATTCACCATTAGGTGACAATGAGAAAACAATGAACACCTCCAGAATGGCTAAACTTAAAAAGATCTACAATATTATTTATTGCTGAAGATAGGCAGCCATTGGAGCTCTCATATATTAATAATGTGGCTCTGCAGCTAGGGCGCCGGCCACATACACCAAGGTTGGTGGGTTCAAACCCATGATAACTACAAGAACAACAAAATAGCCGGACATTGTGGCAGGCGCCTGTAGTCCCAGCTACTTGGGAGGCTTGAGGCAAGACAATCAATCTTCAGCCCAAGAGTCTGAGGTTGTTGTGAGCTGTGACACCACGGCTCTCTACCAAGTGTGACACATAGTGAGACTGTCTCAAAAAAAAAAAAATAGTTTCTTTTAATGTTAAATGGCCAGTAATTTCACTCCTAGGAAATTGATCAAAGGGAACTAAAACATATATCTATAAAAAAGACTCGTATAAAAATTTTCCTAATAGCTTTATCTGTACCATCCCAAAATTGGAAACAAGCCAAGTGTAAATCAACAGAATGAAAAAAATTGTAGTATGTTCATACAGTGTAAATACTACTCAAAAATAAAAAGCAAACTCTCATACATGCAATAATGTTGATGATTCTCAAAAATGTTACGTTGGGCAAAAGAAGCCAAATACACAAGAGTTCATACTATGCCAATTGATGTGAAATCAATGTGAGATTTTTGGAGAATAAAAATCATCATAGAGGGGCGCCGGCCCCATATACCAAAGGTGGTGGGTTCAAACCCAGCCTCCACCAAACTGAAAAAAAAACAACAAAAAAACCCCCAGAAAAATAGCCGGGCGTTCTGAGAGGCTACTTGGGAGGCTGAGGCCAGAGAATCGCCTAAGCCCAGGAGTTGGAGTTTGCTGTGAGCTGTGTGACGCCATGGCACTCTACCGAGGGCGATAAAGTGAGACTCTGTCTCTACAAAAAAAAAAAAAAAATCATCATAGAGGCTATCACTCTTGGGTATGGGGTGGCACACCGCTACATTGACTACAAAGAAACAAGAGGAAACCTTCAGGGGTGATGCAAATATTTTCATCTTGATCAGGCTCGTGGTTACAAGAGTGAATGCAATTGTCAAACTCAGTGAATCGTACTCTTTAGATCTGTGTATTTTATGTACTCTAAATTATAAATCCCCATTTCATAATTGCCCGCATTAAACAAAATTGCAGAATTCTTTGCTAGGAAATTCTGAAGATAGTTCAGTTCTAAAGCAAGGCCCTTCTCATTTGGAGGAGTATAGGCCAACATTGTTTCAATTCATACAGATTACCTCAGTAGATACCTGGGACTCAGGTGCTTCTGGGTTATCTTTGAGATTTCAGCATACTGTGATCTTTCAAATTTGTAGAGTAGGTGAGTGCCTGACATTATAATCAAGTATTCTTTTATTCCTGCCACAACTTTATTAATAACATACTCCTCATCTGTATTTCCTCAAGTTTTCTTATAATTTGCATAATCCTCTACAATAGAATCCACATTTTTCCTGGCAGGAAGAAGATAAAAGAGCTGTTTTTAGGCCAGGCACTATGGCTCACGCCTGTAATCCTAGCACTCTGGGAGGCCAAGGCCAGTGGATTGCTTGAGCTCATGAGTTCGAGACCAGCCTGAGCAAAAGCAAGAGCCCTGCCTCTATTAAAAATAGAAAAACTGAGGCAAGAGGATCTCTTGAGCCTGAGAGTTAGAGGTTGCTGTGAGCTATGACGCCATGGCACTCTACCTAGCGTGACAGCTTGAGACTCTGTCTCAAAAAAAAAAAGAAAGCAAGCTGTTTTCACAGCTTTCAGTAATTACATGTCAGTCATCAACAAAGCATGGTTTCAGTTCTTCAGGAATTCTTTACCTCCAATTATGTTCATGAATATTTTCAGTAGTGCAGGCAACGCCTGTGGCTCAAAGGAGTAGGGCACCGGCCCCATATACCGGAGGTGGTGGGTTCAAACCCGGCCCTGGCCAAAAACTGAAAAAAAAAAAATTTTTTTTTCAGAAGTGGGATCACTTGAGTTTTCTAAGGAGGCTGAAATGTCTTGACGGTACTGTCACCATTTCCGGATGACTTCAACATTTCTCTCTTGCACACCAGATATCCTGTTTACTGGGGCATCCCCTCTCCTCTTCTGAATGTTGCTCCTGATTTTCTTCTTTTAAGTTCTATTTGTGCAGATTGGTGTCTGAGTCCTCTACTTTCTGGAACCCATCTCAGTTCTTACTTCATCCACCGTTACTTACAAAGCATTTCACTTGTTTGTCCTCCATGGCAACCTTTATTTTACTTCATAACGAGGCTGTGAAAGCATTGCACCCACTCACCTTTTCACAATTTAGGCTTCTGAGATTTATAAGTGATTCACCCCCATCTCCTTCTCCCACCACACCTGTCAACAGCCTCCTGCTTTCTACCGCACTAACTCAGCTCAGTGTTAGGCATACCATCAGGAACCACCAGCTTTACATCCTGGGCCCATCAGTATTGTTTTCACTCTGATGTTTAAGTAGAATCTTAAAATTGTTCACTCCTTTATTTCTGTACTCAAAATGATTCCTGATATGGTTTGAATTTACCCACCAAAACACAAGTTGAAACTTAATCCCCAATGCGGCAGTATTGAGAGATGGAACCTTTAAGAGGTGATTGGATCACAAGGGCTCTGCCCTCGTGAATTAATTCATTTGTGGGTTAATGGAACAAAAGGTTAACGGATTAATGGGTCTTCATAGGAAGGGAAATGGTGGATTTATAAGAAGAGGAAGAGAGACCTGAGTTAGCATGCTTGGTTTCCTCAGCATGTGATGCCCTGTACTGCCTCAGGACTCTGCCACAGTACCCACCAGCAAGAAGATCCTCATCAGATTCAATCCCTCAACCTTGGATTTCTCAGCCTCCAGAACTGTAAGAAATAAATTCCTTTTCTTTATAAACAACCCAGTTTCAGATATTCTGATATAAGCAATAGGAAATGGACTAAGTCTTCTCTGCACTGCCTTTAATCATTGGCTGCCATGAGTTTTTATGGATTCTCCCTCCTTCATGCATGACTTCTTTCACATTATTTAGTGGCAGCTAATTTGTTTCAAACCTGTCATATACTATTTTCTTTAGAACTGAGGTCATGATGCCCAGGCTGGTTTCGAACTCACGACCTCAAGTGATCCTTCGGCCTCTTAAGTTTTGTTTTGTTTTTTTTTTTTTTTTACAGAGTCTTACTTTATTGCCCTTGGTAGAGTCCCATGGCGTCACAGCTCACAGCAACCTCCACCTCTTGGGCTTAGGTGATTCTCTTGCCTCAGCCTCCCAAGTAGCTGGGACTACAGGCACTCGCCACAACATCCGGCTATTTTTTGTTGCAGTTTGACCGGGGTTGGGTTTGAACCCGCCACCCTTGGTATATGGGGCCAGGGCCTTACTCATGGAGCATTGGGGCAGCACCTGTGGCTCAAGGAGTAGGGCGCCAGCCCCATATACCGGGGGTGGAGGGTTCAAGTCCGACCCCAGCCAAAACTGCTAAATAAATAAATAAAATTTTAAAAAGTGCCTTTGTGGGCCCTGTATTTTCTAAGTAGTAATTTTATCATTTAAAAATTTGTACTGATGGCTCACACCTGTAATCCTAGCACTAAGAATTAGAGACCAGCCTGAGCAAGAGCAAGACCTCATCTGATCTTGTCTCTAAAATAGCCAGTCATTGTGGCAGGCACCTGTAGTCTGAGCTACCTGGGAGTCTGAGGCAAGTGAATTGCTATGAGCCCAAGAGTTTGAGGTTGCTGTGAGCTATCACGCTGTGGCACTCTACCCAGGGTAACAAAGTGAGACTCTGTCTCAAAAAAAAAAGGCTTGGTGCAGTAGCTCACACCTGTAATCCTAGCACTCTAGGAGGCCGAAGCTGGTGGGGATTGCTTGAGCTCAAGAGTTCCAGACTAGGGTGGTGCCTGTGGCTCAGTGAATAGGGCGCCGGCCCCATAATACCGAGGGTGGCGGGTTCAAACCCGGCCCTGGCCGTACTGCAACAAATAGCCAGGCATTGTGGTGGGCACCTGTGGTCCCAGCTACTCGGAGGCTGAGGCAAGAGAATCACCTAAGCCCAAGAACTAGAGGTTGCTGTGAGCTGTGTTGACGCCACGGCACTCTACCGAGGGCGATAAAGTGAGACTCTGTCTCTTAAAAAAAAAAAAAAAAGATTTGCAGACTAGACTGAGCAACAGTGAGACCCTGTCTCTACTAAAAATAGAAAAAACTAGCTGGGCATCATGGTGGATACCTGTTGTCCCAGCTACCTGGGAGGCTGAGGCAAGAAAATCACTTGAGGTTGCTATGAGCTATGATGAGGCCATGGGGCTCTACCCAGGGTGACAGAGTGAGACTGTCACCAAAAAAAAAAAAAAAAAAAAAAAAAAAAATTTTATTGAAGTTTAGGATATATACACATAGAAAATAATAAACAAAAATTGGAATGTAATCACGAAATGGAGCATTACCAGCATTCCCAGAAGGTCCACTTCCCCAACCCCAATGCTCCTCCTAATAGCTATTGTCTCCTGCAACATGACACTTTAAAAAATAATTTTTAAAAAAATGGGTTTTTTTGAAACAGAGTCTTACTCTATTGCCCCTGGGTGGAGTGCATGGCATCACAGCTCACAGCAACCTCTAACTCTTGGGCTCAAAAGATCCTCTTGCCTTAGCCTCCCAAGTAGCTGGGAATAACAGGCATAGGAAATCACACACTAAAATCACATTTTTAGTAGAGATGGGTCTCACACTTGCTCAGGCTAGTCTTGAACTCTTGAGCTCAGGCAAACCACTGGCCTTGGCCTCCCAGAGTGCTAGGAATACAGGCATGAGCCACCACGCCCTGCCTAAAAATTTTTTGATTGTGACTAGCAGTTTGTTGATACTAGGTTGCTTGACTCAATTTCAAATATGATTTTAAAAATATATCTAAAATATAGATGATCGTGTTCTCACAGAGACTGGTGAATAGAGGCCCCATCCTTTCTGATGATTATATTTCCAAGGGATGACTCTCAGGTCCTTAAGATAGATGCTTCTGATTTCCAAGTGATACATATTAATAATTATAAACTCTTTTTAGTAAAGCCTCTAAATCAGTGGTTCTCAACCTTCCTAATGCTGTGATGTATTTTCATTGTTACCAAGGATTCTCAACCCATAGGTTAAGAACCATTGCTAAATGAAGCCTGTCATAAAGTGTGTGTTGATTAGCACAGACAGTAAGTTTCCCTGGTAGCATTGACCTTTCTCAGGCAGGCATTTTATGGGATCATTCTAGGGACATGGCTTTATGCTGCTAGAAGTCATGGTAGAGTTTGGTCAAGTCTCTTAATGCAAGGTTTGGATAAAGTTGCCATATCCTGAGAGTTGTGTAGTTTTCAAAGCTCAGCATTACCAATAGCAAAACTTTCTAATATGATACAATATGAATTTTACAATATCACCTATAATCTCATCATATACATTTAATCTGAATTTAATTATTATTATTTTTTGTAGAGACAGTGTCTCACTTTATTGCCCTCAGTAGAGCGCCGTGGCGTCACACAACTCACAGCAACCTCCAATTCCTGGAGGCAATTCTCTTGCCTCAGCCTCTCAAGTAGCTGGGACTACAGGTGCCCGCCACAATGCCTGGCTATTTTTTTGTTGCAGTTTGGCCGGGGCCAGGTTTGAACCCGCCATTCTCTCAAGGTATATGGGCTGGTGCCCTAACCCACTGAGCCACAGGCACCACCCAATTTAATTAATTTTTTAGACTTAATTTTTACTTTTATAGTACATCCATTTAATTGGATGTATTAAATAAAATGGATGAATGAAAGTTACTAACAGCCAGACAAATCCATTCTACAAAGCAATGTTGTTGAACTTTCAAAAATCAATATAAAAAAAAAAATCAGTGTCATGTCAGAAATAAGGTAAAGGATGCGATGGTTTAAATGTGTACTCCAGATTTCATGCGTTGAAACTTAATAGTCAATATCATATGTTGGTAGAACTTGGAAGTGGGCCTTTAAGAGGTAATAAGGATTATACGAGGTCATCAAGATAGGGTCCCCACAGTGGGACTAGTGGCTTTATAAGAGAAAAATAATTAACTATTATCTGAAAACAAATAAATGAAAAAGAAGAGGAGAAACCTGAGTGGGCATGCTCTTGCTGCCTTGCTATGTGATACCTTCCACCATTATTATGATGCAGTAAGAAGGCTCTCACTAGATGTTAATGCCATGCCCTTATACTTCCCAGCCTCTAGAATTCTAAGAAATTTGTTTTCATTATAAATATGGATATAGCCGGGCATCCGGCTATATGTGGGTGCCTGTAGTCCCAGCTGCTTGGGAGGCTGAAGCAAGAGAATCACTTGAGCCCAAGGGTTTGAGGTTGTTGTGAGCTGTGAAGCCATGGCACTCTACTGAGGGCAACACAGTGAAACTTGTCTCCAAAAAAAAAGGCATATAAAGAGAACAAGTGACCTGTCCTCAGTCACACAGTCAAGTCTTAATACTTTGTCTTTTCAATGATGCTTGCTTATTTTCTTCTTGATGAATTAGAATAGGAATTTGATTCATTAATGTATTTGTAAGTATTATACAGTCATAGCTATACTTTATAAATAGTCATAAAGATTTCCATGCCTCAATCTGCTTCTTCATATATGTCCATTTCATTAACATAATAATACACCAGCATTTACTTTGCTGATTTAAGGTTTTCATCCAAAAGTTCAGCAATGGCTTCTTCATTTGCTGATTGGAGCAGTCTCTGAATTAGCTCATCCAGGCATTTTTCACCATATAAAAATTCCTGGCAAGAGAGAATTATCATAAACATTGATTATTAGAAATGAAGAAACAAAGCAAAGAGTTATATTTATTTCATTTCTCTGTAGTCATTATATAATAGCAACAAAGGACTACTAATGTTCTATAATATAATGAAGGTAACTGCTAATCTGGGAGGATTCCCACATTTTAGTAGCTTTTGTGGAAAATGAATCTAAAAGAGCAGATGGAATTCTGCTTTCTTAAATTGCTTAAGTTAGCTTTTGTTTTTTTGAGACATAGACTTACTGTTGTTAGAGCAACCTCAAACTCTTGGGCTTAAGTAATCCTTTTGCCTCAGCCTCCCAAGCAGCTGGGACTACAGGTGCCCACCACAATGTCCAGCTATTTTTTTTGGTTGTAGTTGTCATCGTTGTTTGGCAGGCCTGGGCTGGGTTCAAACCCACCAGCTCCAGTGTATGTGGCTGACATCCTAGCCGCTGAGCTATAGGCACCAAGCCAGCATTGCATTTTTTTTTTTTTTTTTTTTTTTGTAGAGACAGAGTCACACTTTATAGCCCTCAATAGAGTGCCGTGGCGTCACACAGCTCACAGCAACCTCCGTGTCCTGTGCTTAGGCGATTCTCTTGCCTCAGCCTCCCGAGTAGCTGCGACTGCAGGCGCCCCCCACAATGCCCGGCTGTTTTTCTGTTTTGCGGTTTGGCCGAAGCCAGGTTTGAACGGGCCACCTTAGGTATATGGAGCCGGCGCCCTACTTGCTGAGCCACAGGAGCCACCCTGCATTTTTTTTTTTTTTTTTGTTCGTTTTGTTTTTTTTTTAGAGAGACAGAGTCTCACTTTATCACCCTCGGTAGAGTGCCATGGCATCACCCAGCATTTTGTTTTAAAATTAGTTTTTTTTGCTTTTTGTTTTTGTTTTTTTTTTTTGAGAGACAAGAGTCTCTCTTTATCGCTCTCGGTGGAGTGCCGTGGCGTCACACAGCTCTCAGCAACCTCCAACTCCTGGGCTTAGGTGATTCTCTTGCCTCAGCCTCCCGAGTAGCTGAGACTACAGGCGCCCGACACAACGCCCGGCTATTCTTCTGTTTTTGCAGTTCAGCCGAGGCCAGGTTTGAATCTGCCACCCTCTGTATATGGGGCTGGCGCCCTTACTCGATGAGCCATAGGGGCCACCCTAAAATCAGTTTTTTGAGATTTGGATCTTTTCTACTACTCTGGAGACAACAAAACCAAGAGATCTGAATCAACTTTTGAAATCAACCACCTTCCTTTTTAAATAGTTCCACTGTTCGGCTTTTATGACAACACCATCCTAGGTTCTCCAACCATCTTTGGGAGAATGTTTGCTGAATTTCTTTCTTGCTCCGGCATAGTAAACAAGGTAGCTTTTCTGTCCCAGCAATTCCACCCTTTTCACTCATATGGTGTTATTTACCCAAGGAAAGAAAAGACTGAAAGGTCTCAATCCCTCAAGTATTTTATTGCCACATTAATGTGCACATTATTCCCTGACAAAGCCTGTGGATCTGGCTCTGAGGAAGCCTTCCCAGACCATTCCAATTCACCCTTCTCATGCCAACCCTCCAAATTTAGATCATTTAATCCATTCAATGAATGATTTTTTTTTTCTTTTTTCTTTCTTTTTTTATTTATAGGTAGTGTCACTCTGTCACCCAGGCTGATAGAGTGCAGTGATGTTCCTCATGGCTCACTGTAACCTTGAACTCTTGAGTTCTAGAGATGCTTCTGTCTCAGGCACCTAAGTAGCTAGGACTATAGGCATGCACCACCATGCCTGGCTAGTTAAAAAAATTTTTTTTGTAGAGACAGGGTCTCATTGTGGTGCCCAGGCTGGTCTTGAACAGTTTTCTTCTTAAATTGGTTTTAAAATCTCAAAGTCTTTGTCATAGAAAAAAATATTTTTTGTTGAAATATCTAGGAGTGAAGTGTCTTATGGTCTGCAGCTTGCTTTCAAATGGTTCAACCTCAACAGAGGTATAGAGAGGTAGGAAAGAAAGAGAAGGCAGATAGAGAAAAATGTTAACTGTCAAATCTAGGTATAGACTGTATAGTGTTCACTGACCTAACCTTTAAACATTATGTATGAATGAAAAATATTTTATTTATTTATGTATTTATTTTTTATTTATTTATTTGAGACAGAGTCTCACTATGTCACTCTCGGTAGAGTGCTGTGGTGTCACAGCTCACAGCAACCTCCAACTCCTGGGCTTAGGTGATTCTCTTGCCTCAGGCTCCCAAGTAGCTGGGACTATAGGCGCCTGCCACAATGCCCAGCTGATTTTTTGTTGCAGTTGTCATTGTTGTTTAGCAGGCCTGCGCAGGTCTCGAACCCACCAGCTTTGTTGTATATGGCCAGTGCCCCTATTCACTAAGCTATGTGTGCCAAGCCACGATTGAAAAATTTCAGAATAAAAACATTGAGGAAAAAAATGTCTTTTGTTTACCTCTAAATAATTCGAGTGGGTGAAATGGATGTCCCTATAGTACTCCCTATAGTTCTCTGAAAAGTGGCTAAGATAGTGGCTTCAAGTACTTTCCATGTGTAATGTAAGTTCTGTGTAGATAAGCTGTTGGGATTAGTGAATTTGCACATCCCATATTTTAGAAATGTTCAAAATTTAGACACTGGTTTAATGGAAATACACTAATGTTGGCATATGGAACACAGAACAGTTTTGAAGTAGGTATGATCTAATTTTATATTTAATTTTTTTTTTTTTTTTTTTTTGGAGACAGACTCTCACTTTTTTGCCCTGGGGTTGAGTGCTATGACAGTATAGCTCACTGCAACCTCAAACTCTTGGGCTCAAGTGATCCTCTTGCCTCAGCCTCCCAAGTAGCTGGGACTACAGGTACCCACCACAATGCCTGGCTAGTTTTTTTATTTTTAGTAGAGACAGGGTCTCACTCTTGCTCAGGCTGGTCTCAAACTCCCAAGCTCAAGCAATGCATCTACCTCAGCCTCTCACAGTGCTAGGATTACAGGGATGAGCCACCACACCTAACTTTAGTTTTTCTTGAATGGTCTTAAAGTTGAATTTAAGGTAAGTGTACAGATTTATCTCTCAAACTGTAAGGAAAGAGTATGTCTTGATTTCTTTGTATTCCCCGAAGTATTAGCATATAGTAAAACCTCCAACTTGTAAATTAAATAGAAAGCAAAATCATTAAGATGTAATTTTAAAATTAAGATTTGCCATTTTGAGCATAATATGAAATTGCTTATAAAATCAGTATATAGTTCAAATTATTATGACATTGCCCAGGTGATTTCATCTTTGGAACTGATGTAAAAAGTTACTGATAATGACAACCAAGACTAAGGTGGGAGAATCACTTGAGGCCAGGAGTTTCAGACCAGCCTGGGCAACACATAGACTCTATGTCTTCAAAAACTAAGAAAAATAAGTGTCAGATATTGTGCTGCACTCTTGTATTTCCAGCTACCAGAGAGGCTAAGGCAGGATGCTTGCTTGAGCCTAGGAGTTGGATGATACAGTGAGCTATGACTACACCACTGTATTCCAGCCTGGAAAGAAGAGCAAGATTCGACCTTGTCTTTAGGCCGGTGAGGTAGCTCAAGCCTATAATCCTAGCACTCTGGGAGACCAAGGCGGGTGGACTGCCTAAGCTCAGGAGTTACAGACCAACTTGAGCCAGAGTGAAACCCAGTCTCTAAAAACAGTCGGGCGTTGTGGCAGGCACCTATAGTCCCAGCTACCTGGGAGGCTGAGGCAAGAGAATCGCTTGAGCCCAAGAGTTTGAGGTTGTTGTGAGCTGTGACGCCATGGCACTCTACGAAGGGCAATAAAGTGAGACTCTGTCTCAAAAAAAAAAAAAGACCTTGTCTCTAAAAAACCCCAAAACCATAAAACAGCCAGTTATTTTGCCTCTGTTTCACAACTGAATACTATACTATGCTCTTGCATGCATGTGCCCATTCTGAATAATAAAAATGTGGCTGTCTCAGAAAAAACTTGTCACTGCTACCTGAAAAACTAAAAAATATGGTCTAATAAGAATAATATGGCCAAATATGTTTGGCTAATAGTGTATGTTTCCTGAGGAAAGGGAAATTGGCAAATACTTTCTCCTCCTTGATACAGACATTATGGTTTTTTTTTTTTTTTTTGAGACAGTCTCATTTTTTTTTAGGATAGTCTCAATTAAAAAAAAAAAAAAAAAAAAAGACCGAGTCTCACTCTGTCACCCTAGGCAGAGTGCCTTGTGTCATAGTTCATAGCCACTGCAATCTCCTGGGCTCAAGAGACTGTCTTGCCTCGCTTTCCAAGTAGCTCGGACTATAAGCATGTGCCACTATAGCCAGCTAGTTTTCTATTTTTAGTAGAGATGGGATCTCACTGGTTTTGAAGTCCTGAGCATCAAGCAATCCACCCACCTGGGCCTCCCAGAGTGCTAGGATTACAGGCCACTGCCCCCAGCCACAGATATTATGTTTCTATGTAAGATAGCTTTATACTGCTGAGGACGTGGCATAAGATACACAGAAATTTATAAACATATTAAAAACACAGACATTTCCCTTGTAAAACTAAGACTTTATTTTGAGTATAGACTGGGACAGAATCAAGTAATGAAAGAAGCGTTAGGTATCATATGGCACCAAGGAAAAGAGGAGAACTTCCTTTCTCCTGCCTTTTCCATGATCTTTGTTGGGAATCAGTTTACTGCCTCCTTCAGGGGCAACAAAAGAGACATTTTTCTGTGCTATGTCATTAATGTGTTATTGTCAGTGGTGCTGGCTAGATGGCATTTAGAGGGGTTAATGTTCAAGCAATCTTGACAGGATCTTTTCCTCAGTAGCATAATTGTAATACCTGAATCTAACAAATACACAGGTTATGGTCGGCAGAATCCTGAGATGCCCCCTGGTGTACATATTTTGTATAATTTCCTCCCGTAAATGCAGACAGAACCTATGAATATAGTGGAATATCACTCCAGGGCTTAGGTGACTGATCCCTTGACTTTGAGTTAATCAAAAGGAACATTATCCAGGTGGGCCCTTAAAAAGCCTGACTCACTCCTGCAGAAAGAGATTCAGTGTGGGAGAGGGTTTCTGGATTAAGCCACAGGGGAATCATCTTCCTGCAGTATTCAGAAGCTGAAGGGAAATTCCAGCTGACTGCCAGCAGGGGAATGGGGGCTTCAGTACTACAACTCAAGACAATGACATTCTCCTGACAACCACATGAGTTTGGAACAGAACCCTCAGCTCCAGAAGGACCATGAGCTCCAGAAAAGTATGCCATACTTTGGTTTCAGCCTTGGGAGACCCTGAGCAGATAACTGAGCTCAGTTGTGCCCAGACAGCTGACCTTGAGAAATCATGAGCTAAAAAGTTTGTTTTAAGCTACTAAATTTGTGGCAACCTGTTACCAACCAATAGAAAAGTACACACACATATATATACATAGACTGAGTATATGTTAATACATTGTGACTATATAACAAAGAATTTGGAATTTTTAAAAGATAACTATTTCAAACTGGCATAAGGATTATTTTTCTTAGCAATAGACTAATAAAAATATTTGCAAATTTTAGGGTACCAACATAAAGTAGCCTAATTAATGATTTTAAATTACATGGTAATATTTTTTTTGAGACTGAGTCTCACTGTCACCCTCAGTTGAGTGCCGTGATGTCACAACTCACAGCAACCTCAAACTTGTGGGCTCAAGCGACTCTCTTGCTTTAGCCTCCCAAGTAGCTGGGACTACAGGCACCTCCCACAGTACCTGGCTATTTTTTTTTTTTGTTGTTGTTTTTGTAGTTGTCATTGTTGTTTAGCAGGCCTGAGCTGGGTTCGAACCCACCAGCCCCAGTGTATGTGGCTGGCACCCTAACCTCTAGGCTACAGGCGCCGAGCCTACTTGGTAATATTTTAGATATAACTCTCTAGAACAGTGGTTCTCAACCTTCCTCATGCCGTGGTATATTTTCATTGTTATAAAGGGGTAGCAACCCACAGGTTGAGAACTGCTGCTCTAGAATTTGACTATGTTTTCTTTGAAAATCAAAGGTACACAAAGCATCCTCAATAATATTACCTTAATATTACGAACTTCATATGCTATTCTGTGGTCAGTGACTCTATCCTGTGTGAAATTGTATGTCCGGATTCTCTCTGACTGGGCTCTTGTTCCCACCTGTGCCACAACAAAAATCAATTCATATTTTAGCTTTATAAATAACTTCTTTACAATGGAAAAATGACTTTTCTATTTTAACAGTTTAAATATTTTCTGAAAGCCACATATATAAAGTAAGAAGGAACAAGGACAGAACTTAATGTTTAAGACTACGGGTTTCTAGAGCTTAATGATGGAATAAGAATGAATATCTCTTTTTTTTCTAAGCCTAAGTCAGGTAAAGCAGTGGAAGTGGAAAAGGAACAAAGGAATCTGTAACTGGTTGTGATCAATAGGTTGTAAACACCACTGCCCTTGGACCAGCCAAGAATGAATGTTTTGATACTGCAGACTCTAGGTATTTAAAATCAAATTGATTATCTTTTCACCCCAATCAGCTCTTCCTCTTGATTTCTATAAATGACACCACCATATGGTCCCTGTTATTCAAGTAGAAAACTCTAACATTCTGCAATTTAACAGACATTTCACAGACGCGTGCTATGGCAGGCTTTGATAGAGAAGCTGGAAGAGCAACCACCTTCAATTCATTCCACCCTCTAACTGCAGTTAGTTTCAAGAGTCTCTTAATATGTGTATAGCCTGCCTTTCCCATTTCTGCTGTCATTTAAGAGCTCATTACTTTCATCTACATTCTTGCAAAAGTCTCGATTAATCTTCTATTTTCCTGCTTATGTTATCCTGCCCTAACTAAAGCCAAGTTGTCTGGTAACTTTTCTTCCTTGGTTCCTTATTGCCTATTAAGGAGACACAACTCACCTCAGTATTCAATGTACTTCTTTTTTTTTTTTTTTTTTTAATTGAGACAGAGTCTCATTTTATTGCTCTCGGTAGAGTGCTGTGGCGTCACACAGCTCACAGCAACCTCCAACTACTGGGCTTAGGTGATTCTCTTGCTTCAGCCTCCCGAGTAGTTGGGACTACAGGTGCCCGCCATAACGCCTGGCTATTTTTTGTTGCAGTTTGGCTGGGGCTGGGTTCGAACCCGCTACCCTCGGTATATGCGGCTGGCATCCTACCCACTGAGCCACAGGAGCCATCCTCAATGTACTTTATAATGTGGCTAACCTTCCTAATGTCATTTCTGAAAACTATGTGGACCCTATAATGCCACTCAATATTATGGGTGTGCCATTAACTCTGCTAAAACATAATCCCAAAGGATGCCCTTCCCAGCTTGGCGCCTGTGGCTCAAGTGGCTAAGGCGCGAGCTACATACACCTGAGCTGGCGGGTTTGAATCCAGCCCAGGCCCGCTAAACAACAATGATGGCTGCAACCAAAAAATAGCCAGGCATTGTGGCAGGCGCCTTATGGTCCCAGCTACTTGGGAGGCAGAGGCAGAAGAATCACTTGAGCCCAGGAGTTGGAGGTTGCTGTGAGCTGTGATGCCACAGTACTCTACCAGGGCCACAGCTTGAGGCTCTGTCTCAAAAACAAACAAAAAAAAAAAAGCACACAAAAAAAACAAAAAGGATGCCCTTCCCTAACAGTCTCCTACCGTCTCTACCTTTCTGGTCCCAGCAATTGAAATATGTTTTTTCCCTTCTCTGACCTCGTGCACTTGGAATCATCTTCATGGCACACCACAGTTCACCTTGTACTATATAGTTACTTGCTTTCTTATTAGTCTGCTCATCTCTCCTACCTCCCCAACACAGGATATACACAGTCCCTCTCTCAATGGCTTTCGCTTTTTAAGACTTAAAAAAAAAAAGACTTTTCTATAACTCATTTCCTTAAACTCTAAAGCAAGCAATATGAAACTAAGCTCCTGATCATCAGGTGAATTTTTTAAAATTATAGATTCCTAAAGCCAACCTCAGATATACTGAAGCAGGAATTGTGCTTTTTGAAAACAGTCTCCAGGCCATCTGTTCTGACAATCAACCAGGTTTGGAAACTATACTTCTTTTTTTATTGAGACAGAGTCTCACTATGTCGCCCTTGGTAGAGTGTTGTGGCGTTACAGCTCACAAACCTCAAACTCTTGGGCTTAAGCGATTCTCTTGCCTCAGCTTCCCAAGTAGCTGGGACTACAGGTACCACCACAATGCTGGGCTATTTTCTGTTGCAGTTGTCACTGTTGTTTAGCTGGCCCTGGCTGGGTTTGAACCCACCAGCAGTGGTGTACGTGGCTGGCACTGTAACCACTGTGCTATGGGCACCAAGCCTAGAAACTATTCTTTCAAAGCCATATGTACATTAACAACCAAAACCCCACTCCAGATCAATTACATCAGAATCTCCAGGCTTGGGGCAGGACATCTACAAAGCTCTTTAGATTATCAAAGGAGCCAGGACTGAGAACCTGCTGTAATACTTTCTGTATAGAAGCCATTGTGTGTGTGTGTGTGTGTGTATGTATGTGTATGTGTGTGTGTATATATATATATATATATATATACATACACATACATACATACACACACACACACACACTGGTTGAAGGAAAAAAAAAAAAGCTTGTAAACCTTTGATATCCCTACTAAAACATTTTAGGCAGGTCAACAAGTTAGTTAATCAAGAGGCAGGGAGGTCTCTTCTAAGACCTCAAATCAGACTACTGAAGAAGATACACATACACAGGCCGGGCAAGGTGGCTCGTGTACTCTGGGAGACTGAGGTGAGGAGATCGCCTGAGCTCACGAGTTCAAGACCAGCCTGAGCTAGAGTGAGACCCCATTTCTAAAACTAACTGAGTGTTGTGGCAACCACCTGTAATCCCAGCTACTTGGGAGGCTGAAGCAAGAGAATGGCTTGAGCCCAGGAATCTGTAACATGCTATTTATTTATCCTGATACTCTTTCTACTTTACAAAATTGAAATGTGGGTAAAGCAAGCTAGAATCTCCAGGCTTGGGGCCTACAAAGCTTTTCATACAAAAGTATGAAAAGGCTAGGATACATCAAGATGAAAAGAATAATTATAATATTAAGGTTTATATAACTGACTATCATAAAAGTCCACAAAATATCCCAAATTCAATTTATGGTGGCACACCTATCTTCAAATAACACAAAAGTGGAGTTATTTCTGAGTTCTACTTTTCTAACCTCTCTCAAAGACAGACCTTACTCTTTATAGAATTTTAAATTACCTAATACTTTGTTTACTTAAAACAATAACATTTTCTCATTTTGCTTAGAATTTGTCTATTTATGTATTTGAATAAATATACATTATATTGCACAAAATTCAAAAGTACCACAGGGCATATAATGAAAAATAAATCTCCTCTATCCTTTGTCCCCAGACACTGCTAGTAGTAATCACTGTTCCCAGTTTTTGCATTGACTTTTATATGTAATCCCACAAAAAATTATACTAAAAGCATAGGTTTTCAAACTTAAAAAATGTGCCAGGTGTGGTGGTTCATGCCTGTAATCTGAGCACTCTGGGAGGCTGAGTTGGGTAGATCATCTCACAAGTTTGAGACCAGCCTGAGCCAGAGCGAGACCTCATCTCTAAAAATAGCTCAGTGTTGTGGTGGGTACCTGCAATCCCAGCTAGTTGGGAGGCTGAGGCAAGAGAATTGCTTGAGCCCAAGAGTTTGAGGTTGCTGTGAGTTGTGACACCACAGCACTCTACCAAGGGCGACAAAGTGAGACTCTATCTCAAAATAAATAAATAAATAAATAATCTAAAAAGGTTTTATTTCCAAATTAAGACAATTTCCAATTGTCTTTTTAAACCAAACTCCTATTAAGATAGTAATGATATATACACTGGAGAGAAACAAATGGGAAATAGTTTTTAGTTTACACATCCTCCCTTTACTCATTTGCAAACTGGCACACCCCAGGTTAGCCATAATCCATCAGCCCATAAGTATTTAAGTCATTGCTTATTTACAAATGAGCACAGTTCCCTGTGTTCTAAGAGTCACTTCCATTTGATCAAGAACACTATTTTCTACATAAAATGTTGACTTTATGGGCTCAGCGCCCATATCTCAGTGAGTAGAGTGCCTACCACATTTACCAAGTCTGGTGGGTTCGAGCCCATCCCAGGCCTGCTAAACAACAAAGACAACTGCAACCAAAAAATAGCTGGGCATTGTGGCGGGCACCTGTAGTCCCAGCTACTTGGGAGGCTGAGGCAAGAGAATCACTTAAGTCCAAGAGTTTGAGATTGCTGTGAGCTGTGATGTCATCGCACTTTACAGAGGACAAACATAGACTCCCATAAAAAAAAAGTTGACTTTATGTATAAAGTTACTAAATTATTACAGTAAATAAATCTTACCTGCAGTTTCCTAGCACTTTGCTGTTGATGCTTGTCCTTCTCAATCATCTGCTGGTAGAGTCTAGCTCTCAATACACGCAAAGCTATTTCTTTATTTTTTATTTGTGAACGTTCTTGTTGACATTCTACTACTAGCCCTGAAAAGTAACAGGGAGCAGAGGTAAATCATAGCCTCCAAGGGCCAAGATAGAAGTGAGAAGCATGTTAAAGGGGAGAGGTTAATCAGGAAAAGATCTCAAAAGATAAAAGCGTTTTAGATGGAGCACATTTCAGAAACTCTACTTGGGTTCTAATGGTAATAGCTGCAGATGGCTGTTTAGATTCTGATATGTAAATAAGATATTTCAAATAAGACTGAGAGCAGGAGATAGTTACATTCCCCAAGCTCTGCCTCTCCCTTCTAACTCGTCTATGCATTTCTGCAGCTCAACAAAGAGCCAACTACCACCACCATGTGGCACTGTTCCATTCTCTGTCCTGCCAAAAAAAAACCCCACTTAGGCCAGTTTCACTGATATAGTGGTAAATAATTTGCTGGAGACTAAACAATTTCTATAAAATTTTACTCTCTCAATATGGTTTCTCCGTATCTAAATACTTTCAATAGGGCACCTAGGTTTCAACTCTACTAGTTTAAACTCTTTTCTTTTTTTTTTTTTTTTTTTGAGACAGAGTCTCACTATCTCGCCCTGGGTAGAGTGCTGTGGCGTCACAGCTCACAGCAACCTCTAACTCCTGGGTTTAAGCTATTCTCTTTCCTCAGCCTCCCAAGTAGCTAGGACTACAGGTGCCTGCCACAACGCCCGGCTATTTTTTAGTTGTAGTTGTCATTGTTGCTTGGCAGGCCCGGGCTGGATTCAAACCCAACAGCTCTGGTGTATGTGGCTGGTTTCTTAGCCACTGAGCTACAGGTGCCGAGCCAAAACTCATTCTTGACTGCTCTGCTGGAGGTATCTGGTTGTGCAAGGTATGTCAATTTGCCTCCACCTTCCAGATGTCTGCCTTGTGCTCTCTTCAATCTGGTATCCTCTTTTCACTACCCAAAAGAAGATGAAAATTTCCATGTCAAAAAGTCTAGACTTGCCTGAAATTTTCTCCATGTTTCTCTTCTTGTTGGCTGGCTAGTAATAATTTTTGCCTAAGCAGTTATACTATTCGTAGTTATTGGCTCAGAACTTTTACCTTAAAATTATTACTTACCAGCTCAGTAACTCCTAAGGGAATCACTTGATCATGTAATTTAATATGCTTTCTATAGTGAAATAAAACCCTGTAACCTTGGCTTGGTGCCTGTAACTCAGTGGCTAGGGTGCCAGCCACACACACTGGAGCTGGAGGGTTCCAATCCAGCCCAGGCCTGCCAAACAACAACAACTACAACCAAAAAAATAGCTGGGCATTGTGGCGGGCACCTGTAGTCCCAGTTACTTGGGAGGCTAAGGCAAGAGAATCGCTTAAGCCCAAGAGTTAAAGGTTGCTATGACCTGTAACACCATGGCACTCTACCGAAGGCGACAAAGTGAGACTCCGTCTCAAAAAAAAAAACCAAACTTGACATAGATACTTGAATTTCTTAGTGCTTTATAGCTAGTGTGTGTTTGTATTAATAAAGCATTTCTTTAACATGTTAAAAAAAACCTTGTAACCTTGAAAATATAACTGATGTAAAAGATTAAATCTGACTTGTAAGATTTAGGTATCAATAACATATGATAATGAAAGAAGGTAGTGTTAAGAATTACAGACGCGGGTAGCACCTGTGGCTCAAAGGAGTAGGGCACCAGCCCCATATGCCACAGGTGGTGGGTTCAAATCCAGCCCTGACCAGAAACTGAAAAAAAAAAAAAAGAATTACAGATGCCTACTTTTACTTACCAACTGGTAACAAACTAAAAAGCCTGTTTTAAAGGGCAAAATACTCATTTGTCTTCATTATTATTTTGATGAATTTTACCAAAAAAAGTAATTTTTCTCTGTATAAACATTTAACCATACTCCATGTATAACTCTTCTGGTGGCAGGAAAAATGGAAAAATGCAATTTTTCACAGTCCGTGGCATGGAGAATATGAAGAAATGACCTACAATTCTCACTTTGAATTCTAGCAGGGGCACAGTTCCAATCTGAAGGGTCTTGGTATGGAAGAAACAAAAGAAGAAAGAGAAAAAAAGCTACATTTTCCCTGAAGTAGATGCTAAAATCATGGCCAATGTTGAAATATAAAGAAGCAGACTCAAGCCACGTGCAGTGGCTCACACCTGTAATCCTAGCACTCTGGGAGGCCTAGGTGGAAAGAACACTTGAGTTCAGGAATTTAGGATGGGCCTGAACAAGAGTGAGACGCCATTTCTACTAAAAAAAAAAAGAAAGAAAGAAAGTAAAATTAGCCAGGCATAGTGTATGCCTATAGTCCAAGCTAACTGGGAGACTGAGGCAAAAGGATCACTTGAGTCCAGGACTTTGAGGTTGCAGTGTCCCATGATGTGCCCACTGCACTTTACAGTGGAGAGACAGAGACAAAAAGGGAGAGACAGAGGGAAAAACTGTCTCAAAAAAGAAGTAGACTCAAGAAATCACTTGCTCATAACCATATGGATTCATAAGAGTTAGTAGGTCTTGATATGCCTGGCCTGAGGGGAAGACTTAAGGGCAAGGCTTTAGGGTAAGCTCTATGGCCTCTTCTAAATCAAAGAACTGGACCTAAGTGGCTAAAAAATAATTTGGCCCAAGGAAAGTTTGGCATCACAATGATAAGTCACTTTTTTTTCCTTTTTAGTTGACACATGATAATTGTACATATTTGTGGGATACAGAGTGATATTTTCTATGTGTAAACAATGTAGAATGACCAAATAATTTATTAATGCAACAGAGCCTAATGGAGTTAGCGGCTGATCTACAAGGTGACAAAGATCCATAGCAGGGCATGTCTAACACTGCTCTGTGTCTCACTTATACTCAGGCTGGGGTACCTCTGGTTGCCCACCCCGTCCAAACTGGGGAAACGTCTCTGAATAGATCTGCTCACTATCTGCACCCTTTCAGAGAGGTGCCTTTTCTGAACAGAAGGAGACTGTGAACACAATAGGGACCTCCGATCTACAACTCTAATAACATCTTTAGAGGTTGTACAAGTAATCAGACACTAACATAGGACTATTTTCTTCAAAATGCTGAATAGTTTTACGAGATAGAAGAAAAGGTTAAAAGTACAAAAGCCAAGGGACTTGCTTACCTGTAGGGATATGGACAAGTCTGACAGCACTGTCTGTTGTATTAACATGCTGTCCTCCTGCTCCCTTTGCTCGAAATGTATCTATGCGCAAATCCTTGGGGTCCAATTTCACATCTACCTAGAAAAAAATAAAAACATAGAATAAATCTACACTCCATGAATACTAAGCCTATTCAAAAAATTTTCAAATAAACTGTACTGTTTTGAATTCATAGCCATTAAACTGAGAGAAGTAACCTACACCAAAGAAAGAACCATAAACTCCCCATTCCAACAGGATACTAGTTTTTAACAGACTTAGGATATTATAAGATCACTGAGTTATGTAACCTTTCAAAAGTTTTATCAACCATTATCCCAGAGATACATAAAACAGAATATATAATATTTATACAGGTTGCCCATAAAGTTCGTGCATAATTTAAAATAGTTATAACTTTGTATTCATTTTAGAACATTTTGACAACCCCAAAAGTTATAACTATTTTTAAATTGTACATGAACTTTATGGACACCCTGTATATATATTGAGTCTCATTATTCCTGGAATCCCTACATGAAAATTTGCCTACTCACCAAAACTTATTTGTATCCTCAAATCAATACTTTCAGTACTTTTACAGTCATTTGCAAAGTCTTTTTTTCTTTTTCCTTTGAGACACAGTCTCACCCTGTTGCCCCAGGCTAGAGTGCTGTGGCATCAGCTTAAAAATTCCTGGGTTCAAATGACCCTCCTGCCTCCGCATCTTATATACCTGGGACTAGAGGTGACCACCACAACCTCCAGCATTTTTTTTATTTTTAGTAGAAATGGGGTCTGGCTCTTGTTCAGGGTAGTCTTGAATTCCTGAGCTCAAGGGATCCTCCTGCCTCAGCCTTCCAGAGTGCTAGGATTAAAGGAGTAAGCAATTGTGCCCAGCCGAAGTGGTGAAAAATCTGAGATGCTGTACATTTGCACATTCCCAGCTGAAGTAGGACAAGGTGACACTATGCCTTTTTATTCTAGCTCTCCTGCAGAAAATGGAGACCCAGATGGTGTAATACAAGAAGCTCTGGGCTTTGGGGCCAGGTGGAGGGGATTGGAATCCCAACTCTGACATGTTAGTGGTGAGGCCTCAGGCAGGTCACTTGAGGCTTCCAAGCCTTCTTTTCTCTTTTGTAAAATAAGGAAAAGACAATTTACCAGGATATGTTAATTGTAGGATTTAAAATTATACTCTACATGAGCTCTGTGTATCTGTGTGTGTTTGCACACATGGATTTAGCTAATACTGAAATAATGAACCATTGCTCTAAATACTTATTTAGAAAATAATGAACCATTGCTCCTAGGCAGTTCAGTATTCCATAAATTAGAGTTTGCTGCAACTTTATAGAACATAAAAACAAAAATCTACTCTATTTGTGTGTGTATGTATTAGTGCATTGAAAGAACTGTTGGAACTTTATTTGCAAAAAGGGTCTTTGTACATGTAATCAAATTGAGATTATCCTGGATTATGTGGATAGGTGCTAAATCAAATGACAAGTGCCCTTCTAAGACACAACTAGAGGAAAGAGAAGACCATGTGAATTTGAAGGCAGAGACTTGAGTGGTATGGGTATAGTGTCAAGCCAAGGAGCAACTGGAGCCACCAGAAACTGGAAGATGCAAGGGAGGATTCTCCCCCAAAACCTTCAGAGGGAGCACGACCCTGCTGACACCTTGATTTGGACTTGCAACCTTTAAAACTGTGAGAGAATAAATTATTGCTGTTTTAAGCTGCCAAGTTTATGATAATCTGTTATGGTAGCCTTCAGAAACTAATACACACACACAGCGTCCACAAAGTTTGCGTGCAATTTAAAATAGTTGTCTATATATAAAAACAATGAAATAGTTACCAAATATGCTGTTTTTGATGGGAGATCTAACGTTTTGTTCCATTTGTTATTTTGACAGATAGCAAGTGTGACTTTTCTTTGAAAAGTATCCTATTACAAAATATATAAAAAATATTCTTTTGGCCATGCCTCATGGCTCACACTTGGAATCCTAGCACTCTGGGAGGCCAAGACAGGCAGACTGCTGGAGCTCAGGAGTTCAAGACCAGCCTGAGCCAAGAGTGAAACCTGTCTTTACTAAAAATAGAAAAACTAGCTGGGCATTGGAGCAGGCACCTGTAGTCCCAGCGACTTGGAAAGTTGAGGCAGGAGGATTGCTTGATGCTAAGAGTTTGAGGTTGCTGTGAGCTATGATGATGCCACAGCACTCAACCCCAGGGTGACAGAGTGAAACTCTATCTCAAAAAACAAAAAAACATGTAGTCCCAGCTACTTGGGAGGCGGAGGCAGGAGACTCGCTTGAGTCCAGGAATTGGAGGTTGCTATGAGCTGTGATGCCACAGCACTCTATCCAGGGTGACAGCTTGAGGCTCTGTCTCAAAAACAAACAAACAAACAAAAAAACCCCCAATATTCTCTATGTTGGCCACATCTTTATAAAATTTTTTAATGACATCTGGTAAAGAAAACGTACATTTAGCTGCAATTTCCCATTTTCCCTATGTATGTATGGTAACTTTAGGGATAATAATTAAGTCAATATATGAAACCTGTTAAATGGAGTTTATAATGAAATCAAAAGAGAAAGAAAGAAAGAAGGTGGGGGAGTAAAGGGTTAAAACATAGTAGGAAGAAAAGTTCTTTACAGGCTTGGCGCCTGTGGCTCAACGGGCTAAGGCGCCAGCCACATACACCTGAGCTGGCGGGTTCGAATCCAGCCCAGGTCTGCCAAATAACAACGATGGCTGCAACCAAAAAAATAGCCAGGTGTTGTGGCAGATGCCTGTAGTCCCAGCTATTTGAGAGATGGAGGCAAGAGACTCGCTTGAGCCCGAGAATTGGAGGTTGCTGTGAGCTGTGATGCCACTGTACTCTACCCAGGGCGACAGCTTGAGGCTCTGTCTCAAAAGAAAAAAAAAAAAAAGGAAAAGTTCTTTACAGAAGAATGCCAGTTAATCAATGTAGAAGGAATGATACATAAGTATTTTGCAAGCCCCAAACTCCGAACTTACTCAAGCAAAGATCACCAATAGATGTTAAAACAGTGGATGAAAGGTGATTGGAAAGTGAATATATGTGCTCTACAGACTACTTAATATTTATTTGCAAAGGGAAAAATATACTTTAATGATGTAAATACTTTTGTGGTCACCATCTTAACCAAATGCTCATACTCAGCCACCCTAAAAGTGGGACAATCTGACATTGTGTGCCTTCTGATAAGATGCAACATGACTGTACCTGGACCTATGAAGTCTTCTTGCTCAAAAGTTGTAACCTGAATGAAATAGAACATTTGGATATAATTTTCACTATAATACAGAGGATAAAGGAATAAGTTCAAGACTAACATGAGGTAACAGAGGAATCTAGAATGTGGAACATTCTACAAAAGAAATGGTCTAGACCAGGGGTCCTCAAACTATGACCCGCGGGCCACATGTGTTGGTGTGAATTGCATTTGTTCCTGTTTTGTTTTTTACTTCAAAATAAGATATTTGCAGTGTGCATAGGAATTTGTTCATAGTTTTTTTTTTTAAAACTATAGTCTGGCCCTTCAACGGTCTGAGGGACAGTGAATTAGCCCCCTGTTTAAAATGTTTAAAGACGCCTGGTCTAGACTTTTCAAAAAGCCAATGTCATTTTTAAAAAAGTTGGGAGACTATTCCAGACGTAAAGAAATATAACAGCTAATTATAATCAATGTGTGAAAAAATAGCTATAGCTGGATGTGGTGGTACACACCTAGAGTCCCAGCTTCTCGAGAGACTTCAAGGAGAAGGATTGCTTGAGCCCAGGAGTTGGAGCCCAACTGGGATAATATAGAGAGACACTGTCTCTAAAAAAAGATTAAATTATAAATAGCTATAAAAAAAAATTTGATTTGACTGAGAAAACTGTTAAACGGACTATGCAATTAAATAATACACAATTGTGGTTAATTTTCATAGATTAAGGTAGTGTGCCTATGTAGAAGAATGTCCTTATCCTTAGGAGATGTATGGAAGAATTGAAAGGTAAAGTCTCATGGTGTCTGCTATATCCTTTACAGTTCATTTAAAAATATACACACACACATATATGTAGAAATCAACCAAACATGAGAAAATGTACACAATTACAAGCTCAAATGGATGTTATACAAGTTTTCACTGAGGTATTCTTTCAACTGTCTGAATGTTTATAAGAAGGTCAGGGAAAAGAAAAATATAGGGAAGATGGCTGTGTTTAACTAAAAAGATATAAAGCCTCCATACAGATAGATGTTGTATCACTGACTTTGAAATATTATCTGTGGAATTCATTTTTCCTTAAGATAAAACTTGGGTACCAACATTTAAAAAAGCTCTATCAATTCTGCCTTTTGAAAAGAGGGGTCTTCTACTTAAAACAATATTTGGTCAGGCATAAGAGGGAAAACTTTACCTGGAGAAGAGTTAAGGATTTCTGATTAGGGACTATTTAGTCCAATCTGTAACCATGAAAAAAAAAAGATTTTCCTAGAAGCTAAGGCTTTTAGCACAATACCCATTTATATAGAATAAGTTTTCTGTGCCTTCTGGAGAGGTTACCTCATCTGGTTGAGGAAGGACAATAACTGACATTGTTCCGGTGTGAATACGCTGCATCCTTGAGGACAGGCCCACCTCAGGGATTCGCTGAACTCGGTGAATCCCACCTTCATACTTCAAATGCCTATAGACATTGTCACCGGAAATTCGGGCTGCTGCATGATGCAGTCCACCTATGGAAAGAAGTCCAAAATGTTAATGGATTCTACTTTGAAAGGTATCAAG
Organism: Perodicticus potto; assembly: GCA_963574655.1. NCBI lineage: Eukaryota > Metazoa > Chordata > Mammalia > Primates > Lorisidae > Perodicticus > Perodicticus potto. The sequence goes on from CAUYRH010100357.1 coordinate 55,015, forward strand.
ATCCTAAATCCTTAATCTAAGGTCTGAAGGTGAGTACAGAGCTTGAGATGAGAACATAAACTAAGTGCAAAACTGTACGATCCCATCGTAAATGTGTTCGTATATAAAAGGAAAGGTATCAAATACTATTTACAGTTATCTCTCAGTAGACTTTTTAATACTTTTTTCCCCATAAATTTTGTATAATGAACAAGTTTCATTTTTTTAGTCAGAAAAAATACTATTAGAACAAAAAAAAATGGGATGTTTTCTGCACTAAACCATCTTATGTAGTCTTAGGTCAATATGGTGTCCTCTGAAAAGAATGCTCAGTAACAGAATAATTTCATAATGTTGAGTAACTCTGTAGGAAATTTTCATTTATACTAAAAGATACCTCTTGCTTATCTGTGCAGTGGGAACAGATATATTTAAAAATATACATACACATATATATAGGAATCAACCAAACATGAGAAAATGTAAATAATTACAAGCTCAGGTGGATGTTATACAAGTAACACGAGAAACTTGGGCTGTTCACCTGTAGAACTTCCAACAGTCTGATCTTGCTACAATCCAACCTGTTCTGCTATCCTCTATATTACTGGTTGCAATTTGGCAGCTGGATCCAGAGAATGGATCAGACACCAAGTTTGGCTCCTCCGCAGACTACAGGAGGTATATGATGTCTGGATGTCTCTCTTTTTGTGGTCTTGTTAGGCTTTTGACGCTTAATGCGTCTGAGGTTATAAAAGGATGATAGTCTAATTCCACCATTTCTTTCTCATTTATTAGTTAAAGAACACTTAAAAAGAAATACCTCCCCTTGCCCACTATTTGTTCACCCCGTAATGTAGTTATACAGGAAAGGCAGGATAAATCCTTAATTCTGTCTCTTTACCAGTTTTACTAATACACTAACATTTTTTTTGCAATATACTGAACTGGTTCCTTTTAATCCTCTGAAGTTGACAATTAAAAAATTTAAAGTATTATTATGAATGCAAGGATTTAAACACACCTAGCATGTTTAAATCAATTGCAATTATTATTATTGAAGCTCAACTTGTCCCACCTTTGGTCAATGGGATCCTCTTCAAGTTACATTCTGAGTTCTTCTGACATGCACTTACTATGATATAACAAAATATTGTAGTATTATCTTGAACATTTTTTGCCCTCGATGTGAAACTATCCAGTTCTTCAAGAAGCCCTAGTTCCTCGAGAGGAAAAATAATATTTCAATATCACAATATAGCTGTTAGGGATGTCCACTGCTATTAGATTGGTCATTATTTTTATGCCTTCACAGTGGACAGAGATAGGAAATACTCCTAAGTTCATATTCATGTTGGGAGACGATCCTCCATGGGTCTCTTGTGTTTCCGTACATGTTGAAAATAAGGCATTACCTATCCATTTGTTCCAGAATACCTGTCTTTTTAAGAGTGTTTGTACAGAGAAAAGTGTTGCAGATGATGGGTCACTCCGGAGCATAGTACAGTTTTGCTCACAGCCTTGGAAGACACAGTGTCTCCTTATAGAACAACTGGTAGGCATGTTTACTGCCCATTAAAAAGACTCAAATTCGGCTCGGCGCCTGTGGCTCAACGGGCTAAGGCGCCAGCCACATACACCTGAGCTGGCGGGTTCGAATCCAGCCTGGGCCCGCCAAACAACAATGACGGCTGCAACCCAAAAATGGTCGGGCGTTGTGGCGGGCGCCTGTAGTCCCAGCTACTTGGGAGGCAGAGGCAAGAGACTCGCTTGAGCCCAGGAATTGGAGGTTGCTGTGAGCTGTGATGCCACGGTACTCTACCCAGGGTGACAGCTTGAGG
>CAUYRH010100358.1:0-36855 GCA_963574655.1 Perodicticus potto
TGGTCACCCTTGCATTCTGGACAGGGGCCAGGTGGCTTGCCCAGCCAGTGGTATTGCTGGGGGCAGTCTTCTCTGGAGTGGCCAGTCTGACCACATTGGAAGCACTTGGTTTTCGCTCCTCTGGTTTCCCTCTGCCCCGAAGTTTGCTCGTTTGTCAGAGTGCCATTACTAGAGCTGTCATTCTTTTCTGTTCCTTTCTCTCTGTTTCCTCCTTTCTCTCCAGATCTCGGTCACAAAAGACCATAGTGGCCGTTTTAAGAAGATTCTCCAGGTTATGGTCTGGGGCTATAGCCAATTTCTGGAGTTTTCTTTGAATGTCTGGGGCCAAGTCTCAAATTATATAGGTGGAAATGTAGATATTATTTTCATTCTGTTTTTATTTGGTTATGATTCCCAAACCTATCTTTTTACTTTTAACTTTTCTGTCATTTTAGATTTAGCTATATCTTTTTTAAGTTTTATCACGTGAATATCTTTTTTCTTTTATAGAATAATAAAATCACAATCCTATACACTGTGATAACGCATATGCTTGTCATAGACCTGTTTTTTTAATTTTTACTGTTTTATCATTTTATTATTTCTCCTATTACACATTTATTTCTGCCAGATCAAATCTGATTATTTTCTTAACATTTAATAATTAAAGTAAACTTCCCATTATCTGTAACTCTAGCAACCTGTACTCTCAAGCAACTAGCACTAGCCAGTGCCACCCCCCAAGTTTAAACTTGGTGTCATCAGTAAGCCAACGAGTTGTGCATCACTCCCATGGCCCTCATGTGTTCTCTGTAAGAGTTTTAAGTGCTAAAGTGTGTTACTTGAAGTTAAAAAAATATAGTAGTGGAGTTGGAAGGTGTATTGACTGTCAGTTAATTAAAATTCTATACTCCATTTACAAATATGTCTTATAATAAAGTAAAACTGTGTTACAGTAAGTGAAGTTTTTCTTTATTTGCCTTAATTTGCTTTTAATTAGTGCATTTCCATATTAATATCAGGTCAATACAGAGTTTATGGTATGGTATGGTATGCATTGTAGGGAGTATAGAATGAGGGAGCCTATTGTTAATAGTAATTTTTTTGTTGTTGTTGTTAATAGTAATTTTGAAGCAAATGGAAACTACATTTATCCAGAATCTACAGGTTACTAATCCCCATGGGAGCCAGATAACAAGAAGATTAACGTTCTCTTTGTGTAAAGAAAATGGATCAGACAAAATAAGGAAAATCTTTAATGAAAATAACCTTAATTTTACTATTGTTAAGTTTATCTATTAACTTTAATGCCTACTTTTTTTCTTTCTATGTCTGGTGCTTTCAGAAGTTCTTCTTGTGTGTAAACAGATGCAATTTTATGTATGTCAATTTTTGTAACATTATCTTCTTGATTATTTTCTCATGCACTAAAGTAATGTAAACATTTTTACTATTTATTTTTGCATAATGTTTATATTTTATATCTGATATCATATTCAACATATTACTTGCAATAATACATATTTTGTGTTATCTATATTATTTAGCCATTTTTCCATGTTTAAGGTTTATGTCACTTATGATATTTGTCTATTATATTTATAACTAGAATTTGGAATCCTCAAGAATGAGTTTGAAATTGAATGATATATTACAGAGTTAATCTGTTATAGTAATCCATTTCGTGCTAAGTTAAGTTAAATAAATAATTATATTTTAAGGATTCTGAGTTATCACATAAAACAAGCATGTAAAAGTAAGTAAATCTTAAGAAAATATCTTTAGGAACATTCTCCATTCTTGATCTCTGTTGTGGAAGAATACATTACAGGAATAATGTCCATTAGGTTTTCCTTTACTTCTTAGAGTTTATATTCACAAAATATTATTGGCTCATTCTAAAACTTGGGTTTGCTTGGTTCATGTGCACTCCAAGGACAAATCAATTTTGGTAGGGGATTGGGTTTGAGAGACTAGTGAAAGTCATGGGATGGTGATGGGGGTAGTATTTCTGATAACTGTTTCCATATTTATCTTTATAAATATTAAACCACTAAATATTTCCATCTTAATTTTTGAGGCGTCCATTTCACATTACTTAATAAGCTCACAAAATATTTATTTATGCCATTGATTCTGACTTGTTGAAAAATGTTTATAAACTGTCATGGATTGAATACTTAGTGTCTCCCCAAAATTCATATGTTGGAGCTTTAGTCTCTAATGTGATGGTGATTGGAAATGGAGATAATTAGGTCATGAGATTGGAGCCCATATGAAAGGGATTAGTGATCTTATAAGAAGATTACTTCAAGAAAAAGATAACCTCTTCACCTTATGAAGATAAAACAAAAAAGTATCAGTCTTCAAACTGTGAGGAAGACCCTCACTAGAATCTGAGTTAACAGCCACCATGATCTTGGACTTCCCAGATTTTGGAACTGAAGAGATAAATTTCTGCTGCTTCAGCTACCCAGTTTATGATATTATTACTATTGCAGTGTGAAATGAGTAAGACATAAATCATTTTGATACGTTAAAATCTGTGTATGTATCTATGGGTGTGCATGAATGCACACACACACATACACACACACCACACTATATTATGGGATGGCAGAGTCTTGACCTTGTATGGTTTTCCTAAATCTGGCATGTCTATACTACAAACAAAAATATTTCAACAAAATTTCTCTTATGTGAATTGTACAGATACCTGGTTTATTAGCGTGCTTGGTTTGTTGCAAGAACTTAACTTTTGTAGATTCTATACTATCTTTTTGCATATGCTAGAGACTTCTTTGTCAAAGTCGCCAGTGACCTTCACAATGATCAACTTAAGATCACTTCGCGGATCTTAACTTAATTAAAAGCTACGAGCAGTGTTACTCACAGTTGAATTTCTGGAGCATCTCCTCTTGGCTTTACGACTTTCACTGGAAGCTCATTTTCTGTCTTCATTTTTAGATGTTGTTCCTGGGGTAAATCTTAATCTGTTATGGGGCTCTTTATCTGTTTATCTAAGCTTGCATGTGATCCCACCCAGCCTCATGCCTATAAAAGGCATGGATGGGCCCATGGCTTCCAAGTGGCTATCCTGATCCTGACTCCAGACTTCCTATCTGACCATCTCAACTATCTCTATTTGTATATATAAAAGTCATACAAATCTTATTAAAAATCAAAGCAAATTTTAGCATTTTTTTCCAGCTTACTTCTCTCCAGACTTTTCAACCCCAATACATCAGTAACTGTGTCCTAAACTAAATTCAGAATGCTCAGCTATTGTTAATTGGTTTTTCTATCCCACTACATTTAATTTATTAGTAAATCCCATCAATTCTTGCTCAAAAGCACTTCCCCAATATGTTCCCTCCTCCCATCTCAATTGATAATCTTAGACCAATCACTTTCATGTGAATATCTTAATATTCTCCCTGCTTTTCCATATCTAGTATAATCAGTTCTTCACATGCCAGCTAGAGTGATATTTGTTCTTCCTCCTTACTTCCAACTCTTACCTTCTTCCTTTTCTTCTTTGTTTTAACCCAGATATAGTATCTGTCTGTATATGTCTGCATGACAATCTGATCTTTCTTATTCCCCTGCCATTTTCTTCTTCTTTTCTAGTTTTTTTTCCTGTTCCCTCATACCAGACACTAAGAAATCCAAAAAAATAAATTATATATGTTTTTACTTGCTACATGTATGCCTGTTTATGCTTTTACAAAATATACATGTTTTCATTTTTATACAAAACAAAATCCTGTTTTATACTCTTCTCTTATTTGTACATTTCTTATACAAAAAATTATTAGATCCTCCTATCAAATCAATGTGATATATTTCATTATTCAAATAGTGTGAAAGTCTATGATATATATAAAAACTTAGACATCATGGTGATCATTTCCTTTGTTTCCAGTTTTTTATAGCTACAAACAATTGAACAATGTTGTGTTAAATGTTCTTGTAAATGTCCTTGTGTATATGCAATCCTAGAAATGCAATGGATAGGTCAAAAGTTAAATGTAATTTTGATTTTAATAGAATTATAATGTTTTTTTCAAAAAGGCTTTCAAAAAGGCTGATAACACATCAGAATATAATTGTTAATACGTTTTCTTCACTTAATGTATCTTTATGTTATTCCTTTGGTAAATTACTTATATGGCATCCAATTACATTATTTTCTTTGGCAAACATTAGAAATGTATCTTTGGTTCTTCAAATAGCATTGCTCTGACATTTATCCCAAACCTAATTATTAGAATTGGAAAGTAAGGGGTAAAATAGATTGAAAATATCAATATCAGCCATTTTTATAGGTTAACAGGTGATCTATCATTCCTTTATGACATTGAAAATTATTTCATTTACTAATTAAGGTTAAAGCCAAGAAAATTGTGGAATTTCTCTCTGATACTTCTTATATTTATATTAACTTTCTATTTCTACAATTTGTGAGTATATACCAACTCATCAAGACACATCTTGAGTTGGGGAGATAAGTCGGTGTCTGTTCTGCCACCCTTTTTTTTTTTTTTTGTGGCAGAGTCTCATTATGTTGCCCTTGGTAGAGGCTGTGGTGTCACAGCTCACAGAAACCTCAAACTCTTGGGCTTAAGCAATTCTCTTTCCTCATCCTCCCAGGTAGCTGGGACTACAGGCACCCGCAACAATGCCCAACTATTTTTATTTATATTGTAGTTGTCATTGCTGTTTAGCAGACCCAGGCCAAGCTCGAACCTGCCAGCCCTGGTGTATGTGGCTGGAGCCATTACCACTGAGCTACAGGAGCTAAGCCATGTTCTGCAAGTTTTGACCAATATTAATTCTAGGCAAGTTGCCAGAGAATCAGATAATTAAAGCTTAGAAACACATGATATCTCACTTGTTCCTTTTCTCTTAAAGGTTAAGTAACCAAAGTTAAAGGAGTCCATGTCATTATTTATTCAATATTCCAAAGTTACTATAGTTGGAGACACCTTAAAGTGGTTTGTAATAAGGTATTAATTTCAATAGGGTCTATCCCAATATAGGTACTGTACTTCATTGATTTAGATTTACTTTTCTGTACATAACATCTCTATAATTTATCAATATATGTGTCTTATAATCATTGGTTGTTTAGATTAATTGGCAGTGGATGTAATGGATATAAAAATACATCTTTAATTAATGTAATATCAGATTTATTAACAAATGGATTTTGTTTTTAAAATGCCTCACATTGCAACCCAGCAAAATTGAAATACAGACATAGGCACATGGTTACGGAGCTACTCTTAGGTAATAAATACCTGATAATTACCTTAAAATTACATTATCAGCTGCCGCTAATGTCAGTATTGGCTATTCAATATATATATATATTCCATGGCTGGTATAAATCAGAATTTTTCATACTTAAATATCATATCGATCTTTTAAAAAACTTCCCTAGTAGGCCAGGCCTGGTAGCTTGTGCCTATAATCTAGCACTCTGGGAGGATGAGGTGGGAACATCTCTTGAGCTTAGGAGTTTGAGCTCCTGAGAGCCATCTCTACTAAAAACAGAAAATATCAACCGGGTATTGTGGCTTACATCTATAATCTCAGATACTCAGAAGGCTGAGGCAGGAGGATCATTTCAACCCAGGAATTTGAGGTTGCTATGAGCCAGGCTGACTCCAGGTGCTCTAGCCTCAGGCAACAGAGTGAGACTCTCTCAAAAAACAAAACAAAACAAAAAAAATTCCCTATTATAGATTAAGTTCACTTGTTGCATAATTTTACTTGACTATGTTAACGGCAAACTAATTATACAACCCCATATGCTTATAGCTCTTATGTAAATACAAACAAAAAAATAGAAATCAAATAAAAATACAACAGACAAAACACCCAAATTTACAATGTTAATTCAATACAACAGATGATGTTGCTTTGCTGAAATCAAGTCCTAACTCAATTGTAAATTTCTTTATGAGTATTCGTGTGTTGAAACTGATCTCACTGTATTTAAGTGTTGTGATGATTATGCAAGCTCTATGGCAATACCTTTCCCCACCACTTTTGTCCAATTTACATATTTAATACTTTTGTTCATGATATCATTTGGGCTTATCTTAGAGCAACCAAATCACGTGTGTTAAATTTTGAGATTCTTCCTTCTTAGTTCAAAATAATAAAAGCAGTGGTGTATGTATATATCACCACATGATCATGAAGATGAACGTAAACCAAAGGAATAAATAATGCAGCACTTAGTTACAAATTATCTAGTGATAGGGTTATACAAAAGATCATAATATTATTAAAGTAATGAAATTAAAAATTTTGAATCCTAATAATATACTCAATGATGATTCAGAATACATCATAGGGCGGTGCCTGTGGCTCATCCAGTTGGGCGCCAGCCCCATATACAGAAGGTGGTGGGTTCAAACGCAGCCTTGGCCAAACTGCAAAACAGAAAAATAGCTGGGCGTTGTGGCGGGCGCCTGTAGTCCCAGCTACTCGGGAGGCTGAGGCAAGAGAATCACCTAAGCCCAGAAGTTGGAGGTTGCTGTGAGTTGTGTGATGCCGCAGCACTCTACCAAAGGTGATAAAGTGAGACTCTGTCTCTACAAAGAAAAGAAAAAAAAAAAAGAATACATCATAGACTGGTGTGGTGACTCATGCCTGTAATCCTAGCACTGTGAGAGGCTGAAGCTAGAGGGTCCCTTAAGCTCAGGAGTTCAAGACAAGCATGAGCAAGAGTGAGAGTGAGATCCCATCTCTATTAAAATAGGAAAAATTAGGCAGGTGTTACAGTAGTCACCTCTAGAACTGGCTACTCAGGAGGCTGAGGCAAGAGGACAGCTTGAACCCAGGAGTTTCAAGTTGCTGTGAGCTAGACTGAGGCCATGGCACTCTAGCCTGGGGAAATGGAGTGAGACTATGTCTTTAAAAAACCGAAAAAACCCCCCCAAAACCAAAAACCAATAAAACAAAAAAGAAAGGAAGAAAGAAAGAAACAGAAAGAAAGAAATAGATACAGACATATTTGAAAAGCAGTAGAATATACATTTTGTTTGTTTTTCTGGGATGCCATAAGAATAAAAACTTGGTTCACAAAAGTTTAGGTAAAATCCCAGACGTAAATCTCATTTGTGGATTATTCAAGTGACTGATGGGATGTTATTCAAGTCAGAGTCAAAACATTCAGTGATCATCATGATAGGAAGTAGGAAGCCCAGGTATGTGGAGGTGGTAACAGAGCCTCAAATATCATTAGGCAAACTCAGGGAAGACTTTCACTCCAAAAGAACTGGCCTGAATGAATCAGAGCAGGGATTCAAATCCCAGAGATCCATCTATTGGTATGAGAAATCTTGTGTGAGCCAGGAGCAAATCAGGAAAAATGCTCTATTGCTGAGCAGAAACCTAGTATCCATATTTGTGTTAAGCAAAGTAAGACAAGGAGTGGGTAAATCAGTATAAGAGCAAAGCATGGGAGTTCTTGATTTGAATTATATTTGTATAAAGGGAAAATCTGTAGTGAAATGGTGGCAAAAATGAACTGCAATCGTTTAGACTGAGATTATTGTATTTACCTTTTTAATTATAATTTTTTCAGCTGGAAAGTTGGCAATTGAACACAAGTGATCTGCAACTTTTCTATAAAATACTTAAAATATTTTCTGATTAAGAAATGATTTTTCATATATACATAAAATAGTCAACTTAAAATAGTCAACTATATATTTAGTCACATGCTTTTAACCCAATGTCCAAAGAACTGAGAGAAAAATCTTTTATTTTTTAAAATTAGGATGTCGTGGTTCTACTGAAACAATTGATTTCAAAATGTTTACCAATAGTTTCGAGAAATTAGAATTGTTTTAAATAATAGGAAAAGACTAAGGATATCACACAAGATTATAGCATAATATATACTGACACATATATAAATACATTATGCAACTTTTATCATTAGAAAGACATTATAATATTTCACATAAATGATAAACTTTCTCTGGGAAAATTCATGTAATTGTGTTTCCTGTTTCCTGATCTGGAAATCAAGCTTTGTGCTATTGAGAAAGATCTGAAATTTTCATCAGTCATATTTTAAGAAAAATACATTGCAAAAAAGCCTAACTTAGATTATTATGACTTACATATCCTCAAATGCTAGATCATCTGGTCCTTTCACAAATGGCGCTTCTTCCCTCTCCTTCCTTCCTTCCTCCATGTGGCTCATTAATACTAAAGATGTTACCTCCTGTCTAATAACTGCAAGTTTACAAACCTTCAAAAGACACAGTAGATATCACAGAGGTCATTAGGTCTTTCCAAAGTCTTGTGTCTGGACAATGCCTGCAGCTTCAAAATATAAATTTTAAAAAATTGTAATGATAGGAACCAGAAATGAATTTAATTTCTATGCATTGTTTAATGTAGATAAATTAATATTTTGTCTCTAATAGGACTGTGTTCATATTGAATTCTAAAAAATCACTAGGTGATCTGTTCTACAGCATGTAGAAGTTTTGTAAATTCTCACTTCCTTTTTCTCCCAAGACTTCCAGACTCCCCCAAGTGGATATCTGAGAAATTTAGCCAAGTGCCTCTAAATAACTCTGACACTTCATAATGAGATCTGATCAAGCAAACCAACTTTTTTTTGTTTGAATTAAAGCATAATACTTGGAGATTTTTTCTTTAGATGAATCCAGCACTTCCTCCTCTACTACCTATAATTTACTCGCACTACTACTGCCTCTTTTATGAACACTCCTTTTTTTTTTTCTCATTCAGAAAAGTGAAATCAAACTGTCAGATTTATTTAAGGACCTTATTATGGTTTGCAGGGTCAGTGCTACACAAAATCGCATATATGGGACACACAGAACTGATTGCATTGCAATCTTGATTCCCCCAAATAAACAAGACAAGCATGGTTTATATCAAAGTGCAGCTTGCTCTGACATGCGGGCATCAGTTTGTCTGCAATCTGCTTTAACCAATTAAGACTTTCGAGGCAAAAGGAAAATAAAGTCTTCAGTAAATCTATTGAGGGCATCATCTCCCAGCCTCCCATTGCCTGTTATCGATCTTTTTAAGTGCCGACTAATGAGTCATATATATACCTGATGGGATGCTTTCACTCCACCACCTCAGAGGAGCTAAACTTACACAAAGAGAGAATCAACTGAGTGGGAAGGAGGGTGAGGGAACAACCTCGCTGATGGCTGCCTTGGCCCTATAAAAACCAAGCAGGAAGTCCGTCTCCAGGGAAGGCAGCAGATCCCATTCCCTACTTTCCGTGACAAATCCGTGAGTTGGTGCGCAGATTTTCCATTCAGGTCGCTTCTAGGGCAAATGCTTTTGTTCGCTGCCACACTCTCTAGTGGGAGAACTAGAAAGAAATGCAAAGCAAGCTGGTGGCAGCAGCGTCTTTGCTGCAAAGCATCTCAGCTTTGGCAATTTAGGAAGAACTGATGCTCTCATGGGAGGTGGGTGAAGGGAATGTTAGAATGAGGAACTCATAAATCAGGAGTCTCTGTTTTTATCTTCTATTCACTTGAACTCACACGCCACTGCCTTCCCCTGGGACTATCTCCAACACAAGCACTTAGAATATGGACAAATGGGGGGGGGTGGAATGGGGGGCATTTTCTTTTCTCTCCTTTCTCTAAGATCCTGAACATGATACACGTACAATCAAAATAAACCGAACCCAGTGGGTAGCAATTATCTTGAGACACGAGCCGCTGCTGGCACCTGCCCGGATTAACTGCGATTGGAAGCGACGGCTCTCGGCATTGAATTATTAATTTATTTATCACCCCTCGTCCCAACCCCCACGCCGACTGCTAGGCTGGAAATTGCGGTTTCTTCGTTTTCACCTCCGCCCCCACCTTGTAGGAGTCTCCCACTTCTCCGTGGCCGGCCGCTCTGCCGCCCACCCGCGGTGGCCTCTGCGGCCGCGGCGCTGCGCTGGGCGCCCCCACTCGCGCCCGGACTGGCGGGGCCGTGGGTCCCGGCGGCAGGGTGGGCGGGGGGGAGCAGCGGGTGACAGATGTACTCTTCTGACAGCTCTCAGTATCAGCCCAGTGGCTCCCTGCCATTGGCTCGGTGCAATGGACCGGCAACGCCGCTCACTATAATAACACTCATGCCTGCCAGCAGCGGCGACTCCGAGTGCGGGCGCCGAGCGTGGGGGATGCTGCCGTCGCCGCCGCCGCCGCCGCTGCCGCGCAGGCGGCTCCCGCTGCCCCGCTGCACTCGGCCGCCGCGCTGGCACTGACTCCCGCGCGGCCCCCTCCCAGCCTGGGATCCTCCCGCGGGGCGCAGCGTCCCGACGCGAATCAGAAACACACAGAGAGGGAGCCTGCCGGCCAGAGCGCCACGAGCATGCGGAGGCGGGGGAGCCGCGGCGCGCAGCACCCAGGGGTGTAGCGCGCCCGACTCGGGGCGTGGGGGGGAGGCGGCAGTCGCCGGCTGGGGGGTCGCGGGCCCACGTTCGCGGGGCTCGGGCGCTGCGGCTGCCGGCGCGGGGTGCATGGAAGCAGCGGCTGCGGCGGAGGAGGCGGCGGCTGCCCCATGGAGTGTTACTACATTGTCATCAGCTCCACGCATCTCAGCAACGGACACTTTCGCAACATCAAGGGAGTTTTTCGGGGCCCTCTTAGCAAGAACGGGAACAAAACTCTGGTAAGCTCTAATTTTTCTCCCCTCTTTCTCTCTGTCTCACCCCTACTCCCTCCAGGAGGGCATTTGAAGGATTGAGGGTACTGTGGGGTTTTGAGGGTGTTGTGATTCAATTTGGTTTATGATCTATTTATTTATTTATCTGGTGGGCGTGGGGTGAGAATTAGGTGTAGAAGAAGGAAGCAATCTTAGGAAAGCTGTGATGCACGGTTTTGGTTCACACTTCCACGATGCTCTGGACTCTATCTCACTCCATAATACTGAAGACTACCGCAGCCTCTCTTTATTTGAAGCAATTTCTGTTAACAGGACCTGTAAAAAAGAAAAGAAAGGGAAAGAGCATAATCCTAACGCCGAGTGTAACATCTTTCGTTTAGGGAGCTGAATGTAAACGAGGATATCTCCGATGCAGGTGGGGAGCCCCGGGCCGGTGGTGAGGATGAAGTGGTGGGATTAAGTGATGGTCGCAGAAATAGTTTGTGATCCAGTTCTTTTCTTGAAAGACTGACAGGCAGAAAACTTCTCTACTGAGAAGTTGTGAGTGCTAAGCTTGGAAGAATGACTTGAGAACCCCATGTTGTCAACTTTCAGCTATTCACTGTAAAGAAGCTGAGGGTAAGTGCGAAGGGTGGTGACTATGCCACAATTAAGCTGCTAAGGAACGCCTTAGACCAACAGAGCCCTTGTAGTTTCTGGAAGGTCCTCACTGGACCACATAGCTTCATCTTTCGGCATCCTAGGAGGAAGAGCACTCCTGATTGGTGGGAAAAGATGTGCTGAGCATTGAGATAGTATTGAGATAGTGCAGGATGATAGCTCCTACTTTTTAATCCAAATCCTCTTATTTATAAAAACCTCCCAGACTCTCCTTTATTGGCATATCTTGAGAAGTATATACCTCCATAAAAGAAGGAAAAAAAAAAAGAGTAAAGGCTTCTGAGGCTAAGTACTATGCAGAGTAGAGCCAAAGTAAGGTGTCAGTATACAAAAGTATGACTTACTGAAGTCGGGGTCTGTTAGCAACCAGCCTCCCTTCCCCTTTTTACAACCTTGTTAGTTAGCTCCAATGGACTGGAGTAGAAGCTTAAGGACAGATTCAAATAGTCCAAAAGTAAATACAATATTCTTAAGCTCGTTTTCTCTGTATGTCTTAAGATGTTTCTGCATGAGTAAAGACAATTATGCTGTGATGTAGTGAAAAGTTCTCATCTAAAGTTATAATTGAATTCTGACATGGATGAGACGAATATAATCTCCTTACAGTTCATTTAAGATTCAGAAAAGCAGAGCTGGTTTCTTGCTTTTATTGTTGTTCTGGATGTTATTGTTGGTTGTTTTTGAACAAAGAAAGTGAAAATACTCTTCTACAGTCTTTTTAGTGCAGTGCCATGCAGAGTAGCAGCCAAGGTTAAGGGAAGTTTTAAAATCGTTCTGGCCCTACTTAGAGAACTCAACTAGGTACCAAGGTACAATTTGTGGGGGTGGGAGGACTTTCGTTTTGAAGAGAGTAAACGTCAGTTTATTTTTAAAATCATTTCACTTATGGAAAAAGGCAAACTTATTTAACAAGATTTCATTTTCATAGATACAGTAATGGTGTAGGTGATGAACTACACAGTAAAGTTCATAGAAAAAAAAGTTATCAGCCAGATCTCAACTTGTTATAATTCTATTGATTTTGATTATTAAGTCAATCTTGGATTTCTAACAGTGGTCAAATATGTTTTTGCTGACTTGTGTTTTTGAAGTTGATTAATTCTTTATCACTTATAGACCTTCCAGATTCTTTATAAACCAAGTTTGTATTTGCTGTGTATGATAGATATATGCCCTGACTAAAATGACGTAGATTTTCATATATGATCCAACTATACCTGAAGTATTCATATGAGAAAATAATATATGTGTTTTTTAGATACCTTTTGATGACTTTTGCTGTTTAAAACAATATGTATGCCTCTGTAACAGAAAGTTCTAGATATATTCATAAATGAATGATTTTGATCAAAATAGCTATCTATACTTATCTAAAAATGATTCTTTATAGCACATAGGATGCTATGAGTGCTTACCACATAAACTAAAACTTACTATCACTTAAACAGACAAAACTGCACATGGAACTTTTATGAATTAGTATTATTAGTAAGAAACACTAATATCTTAAAATATATATGTGCCAAATTTTGAAAAATTGCAAGTAGGAATTTATGTGCATTATGTTTTCATTACAGTTTTATTTTTATTTTTAAATTGACAGATAAACTTATGTGTATTTATTTTGTTTAATGACTTTAATACCAGTTTCATAGACTAATAATTATGAGATCTTTTCTACTTTATTTTCAATTTTATTTTTACATATTTAACTTGTGCTTTTAAAAACCACTACATTTTTACGTTTGGAAATGGGTAATAAGTTCAAATGATTTTAATAATATCTCGATTGTGATTTTTCTCATTTGGGGAAAGTACAACTTAAAGCACAAAACTATTCAGGGAAAAGGTACTTTAATTTTTTTCCAAAGAAATTCTAATTATTTTTATCACTATATAGTTAAGGGTATTTCAGAAATACATTTTAAATTCAGTTTTTCAGAGAATAATTGGATAACTTTTAAAAATTATGAGATTAATTTAAGGTAGCTTATAACTGTTAATACAGCATTCTTTCATGAATTAAAAGTTACTAATAGAATACCCAGTATAACTCAGATTTCAGTTACAATGATTAATTGCCATATATTCTAAATCAAGGATGCAATTCTGCCATTCATACAGAGGTCATCAAAAAATACATTTCTTTTCCTAGATTGTATTTTGTCACACAAACATAAAATTCTGGGGAAAAAAAAGACCGTATGTAAAGACTGAGCCTGTTGTTAATCTTGTAAATTTTAAAATATATTCCTCTTGACAATTTTAAATAAAAATACATGGATCTATATTGTAATGTTTTAAAAGCAAAGAGAAAGGTCAATCAGTGTCATGATTTCTGAGATAAATTGCACCATATTTGTGATATAGCTCTAATTTCATGGGACAAGAAATAAGTTTAGATGTGATAGTGTTCCAGAATATTTCTAGGTAAGTTATAGAGTTTAATGGCAATGCATAAAGTTTAACTTCTGTGTATACTCATTTGATTTTTTAGATTTTCCCATTCCATCAATGTGTTTGCTTACTCGATAAAGACAATTAGTTGTACTTTTTAAAAATTTTTGCAATTAATTCACGCAATTTCTTTGCCTCAATGATATATTTAAAAACTTCATGAAAACATTAAATACATGTATTCAAATGTACATTTAATCACCTTAAATATGTATTTTGGTGTTTGCCTTTGGAACCTTAGAAATCATTGCACTGTGTTAGTTGGTCAGCATTTTAGTCTATCTTAATAGCATTATGTTTATCTCACTGACTATAGAATTCAAAAAGAATGTGTGGTGGTTTTAAGGCGGTTTATATAGTGAGTCAGTACTATAATACACATTTCCTGACTCCAGACATACTTCCTTTACAATTTAAATGCTGAATTATGGAATCCATAGGGATCATTATGATAATACGATTATGGAATAGTATTGTGTCATCTATTTGGGAAAAGGCACTCCATTTTTCCAGCTGCATCCAAATATGGAGAAATAGTGCCAATATTATAGAAAAAGTTCAGTTTACATTTATTTTGTTTCTTATCTTTCCATATGCAAACATCACTAATTTATGCCTGGCTTGGGTCCTGTTTGTGTAGGCTGCACTTCATTTCTAATATATAAAACATCCGGTTTGGCAAGACAAGAAATGCCGATTTATTATCACATTTCAACATGTTTGTTATTCAGATGTACGAGATGCCTCAATTAGAAGGCACTATTTTAGGCACATAGCCTGGTTCCCCGTGTTAAGTACTAAGTATTATGTGCTAAGATGTATTCTGGGTAGCTCCTGTTCATTTTGAATCTGTTCAAAACATGGTATCATTTTTTGGCAAGTTTAAAAGTTTTTGACACTTAGAATGTTTGCATATGTATTAATTTTGAAAAGTATGAACGATTTTTTTTGTGAATATACAAATTTATTAAAGTTAGACTATTACAATATATTATATGATCTTTTATTTTAATTATCATTATCAAATATAACTTATTATTTAGGTAATTTTCCTTGAACATTTTCTATATATCCTAGAGAATGTAATTTAAAAGGTTCACCGCTTATTGAATCCCATGTAGGTGGTACTTTAATAAGATTGTGAATAAGACTAAAGAGAAATAGTTGAATTAGTGCTGTTGGAAAAGTTTTCATCATTAACATCCTCAAGAAAATTCAGGAGTGATTGTGGATTAGGGTTATATCTTAATATATGTACAAACATTCTCACTTTATGACTTTATAAATTTTTTTACATAAGTCCACTAATTATTCTTCTAGGTTTTATTTATTTATTCATTGTATGTTGCCCAAGCTGGATTTGAACCCCTGAGCTCAAGCAATCCTCCAATCTTCCAGCCTCAGCCTCGGATAGACTTGGAATATGTCTATAATCCTAGCTAGGGGATCCAAGTTTCTTTAAACTCTTACATATTCAGTATTAAAGACTATTTAGTGTTTCTCTTTTGTGAACTTGAGGTGTCATATATTCTTTGCTCTATTGGTTTTTAATTATAGTGAAACTATATAATATGTGCATTTTCAAATCACATTTTTCAGGTAAGGAAAATCACTGATATTTGAAATTATTGTTATAATTTAAAAATAGGAGCAGTATTTTAAAGAAAATGCTGTCAGGTAATACTCATGATTCCCACATACACTTGTAGTTCATTAAGTATCAATTGAGTAATTTTAGACGTGAAAATTGTGAAAAGCGTAATATCTTATCTTTACTCCTCAGTTCTTCATCAATATTTTCCACTATTGATGACTGAAATGACATTTTTATTGAAAATATAGATCAACAAAAACTTCCGGGACCCTGCGGTGCAGAGGTATTCAGGGCCACATTGAGGCTGCAGAAGTAGTTTGTTATGTGTGCCCCGTGTTTTAAAATATTTGGCTTTAAATGCAATTCAAAGAAGAATGCATTTCCCCAGTTATGACTTTCTCCACTGCTTTTTATTGCTATGTAAGCTTTTCACTTTTTTACATTACTTTTCTGACCATTGAAGGCCCTGGGAATTTTCAACTTACTTAGTCCAGGAATCAAAGTAAAAAAAAAAAAAAATTCTATCATTGTACATGATGTGCCCTTCATTGTACCAAGTTTTAGAAAGGCAATGGCCTCCCAAAGTTTTCAGCATATTCCTATTATTCTGTTTACTATATTTGCTTGAGCTGATAGATGGTATTCTCCCTATCAGATATCTAGGAGCACTGTCAAAATGAGAAATACATAGTGATTTGAGGGTGATGCAGTTTTGCCTTTTTAGAAATCTTACACTTTAATTTAGGCCACTGGTGTTTGTAATATTTTCTTATAGCTTTTAACCTTTTGCAAAGTTAATTTAGAGTGTAATTTTCTTCTTTAATGTATACTTAAGTAAATATGTTTAAGATATTTTGAAAAAGTTTATTAAAAATATTCTGGATAGTACAAATCATATTTTTAATAATTCTGATAATGGTACAATGTTGAAATAATTTCCTCCAGTGACCCTATTTAACTGATAGTACTATTGAAGGGAATTGCTATATATTAGGAGTTTAAGTAATCCTTCCCCAAAGGTAGCAATTATAATCTGGTATACTGAAGCAAAAATTCATGAAGAAATTATGTATGTCTATTTACAATATTTTTGTATTGCTAACCACAAAAAATGAGAAATTTAGTATTTAATTAGTTTTCTTTCCTAAAAATTTTAATCTGAAACCACTTGTTTTATCTGTTTCATGACATTCTAAATCATCCATTTCAACAGAGAAAACCTTAAAATACACAGTCAGCATTCTATATCCATGGGTTTACTTCCATGCATTCAACCAACCCTGGCTCAAAACTATTCAAAAAAGACAAAGAAAGATTATTTCTCCTGTACTATCCACCTACAGGCTTTTTTTCTTTATTCCCTACACAATATAGTATATAACATTTACATTTTACTGAGTATTATAAGTAATCTAATCTAAACATAATTTAAAGTACATGAGTGAGTGCAAATACTATACCATTTTAAATAAAGGACTTGAACATCTGCTGTAGATTTTGGTATCTTAGGGGGATTCTGGATCCAATCCTCCGTGGTTACAGAGGGAAAGCCATGTACTATTTTATGATAGCATTCTCAACTAGCAAGGCTCATTAATTTTATAAATGTACTATAGTATACTTTCTAGGAAAGTATAAGATAAAGTGGAGTAATAAATAATTAACACACAAATATAGTTGTCAAAGTAAACAAAGTCCATTATCTGATGTATTACCCTGAATTCTTTTATAATGGTTTGGCACCCCTCGAAGAAATTTATACACTTTTCTAAATGTAAGTACATTTGTACTAAGTGTTTATGATGTCAGATGTTTATGATTTTGTGTTCCAATTGTAAGAAAACAAACAATATTTTCTTAAATAACTTCAGAAAAATGATCTGTATTGAGTTTGATGGTTAGTTTTATGTGTCAACTAATATATATAAGCCAGTTATTTAATCAAGTATTAATCTAGGTATTGCTGTGAAAGTGTTTTGTAGATACACTTAATGTCTAGAATCAATTGACTTTAAGTAAAGGAAATTATTTATGATAATGTGGGTTGGCCCAATACAACCAATTAAAGGACCTTACAAGCAAAAATTGAGGTGTCTTGGAGAAAAAGAAATGCTTCCTAAAAACTGCAGAACCAACTTTTACCTGGGTTTCCAAGCTGCTGGCCTTCTCTTGACATTTCATATTTACCAGCCTCTACATTCACTGAGTCACTTTCTCAAAATAAATCACGTATGTGGCTACACATGCATACACCTACACAAACATACACGTATTCTGTTGGTTCTGTATATTTGGAGAATCCTGACTGATACAATGAGAATTAGTTTATAACATCTCTTTTTTAAAAAAAGGTAGCAAAATGTTTAAAATATAAATCCTATTCGGATTTAATAGGAAATAGGTGAGTTGATGTTGGTAACTGTTTAGGTTTAAAATTTATAAAGCTTATTGTGGAATTTTTTGTGCTAATTCATACATAAATTTATAGTAACTTTATTTGAATTTTTTGCTTGGATTGTAATCTAAATTTTAACCAACCTAACCCCCTGAAAACCTTTACTGTTATGTAAAATACATTCTTATCTGTTCCCGCCCAACAGCTAATCACATATGTGTTTATTGTGCTTGGAGAAAGTTGGGATACCTCAAAATTATATAAAATATTTTTTAAACTTAATTTAAAAAGTATACACTTTGGTAGGGAGCCTTAATTTAAGAAAATAGGCTTTAAATGGAGTTATCTAAAATGAATGAGTTCTATTATACAAAACAAAAATGTCTTCATGAAAATATGCAGAATTATGTCAATGTCAACCAGTGCAAGCCACAGGAATATGATTCTAGCTGAACCAAAGTTGGACATATTGGTATTTGGAACAGGTAAATTGCATACTGTGAGGAATCTTGATGCATCTCATGAAGAGGGTATAAGGAGTAGTTATTTAAGATTCTGTATTGTCTGAGTTGATTTTTGGAGTTTATTAAAGCATTGTTTTATTCTTGATTGAGTACTGGGTGACAAAGAAAGGTCAGTTTTATGATTATCTTAGTACTTTTTACCTAGGAGGGAGGAAGAACAGACTGGGTTGAACTGGAATTGGTGGAGAAGCAGCTTTGGTCTTGTTACCTGCAGATGGGGGTTTAGGGTAACAAATACAGCATTAAAAAAAAATTGCTGTGCTCAAATGTAATTGCAGACGGTCTTGGTTTTTCTCCCTAACAACATTAGAACGACCTCATCGGGTATTAGGGTCCTGTGAAACTGTTCCTGTTTCATGGCAGAACCCCATGCCTGACTCTTAGATCCAGACAAGTTCCCAGCCAACAGTTTTCAGAACTGTTGTTTTTTGCTTTCTTAGACATGACCATGACAATTGATGGTTACAAAAGGATGGAAGAAGGGTAAGCTGACCAGAGAAGATGATTTCAAGGAAATGAGATCTAAAGATGGGAACTTAGAATTAAGGGAGGGTAGGATAATGGGTGAGAAGTACCAAGGGGGAATAAGAAAGACTTGTGCCCTGTATTGCAGCAATAGTATGTGGACTTTGAGAGATAAAACATTTGCCTCATCTTGAGAGACGGTACAGTGTTTTCAAGAGAAATAGACTTGAATTAGAGCAAAAAGATACAGTTTAACTTCCATGAAAAGTTTAAAGCTTTAGAGATTTTTTTGTGAAAACAGAAATTTATGAATTCAAGAGGATACAGTCAATGGGTTTAAAACCGTAGGTTAAGGAAAGCTGATTTTAGGACACTAGTTACTAGGAGAGAAGTGAAACTAGTTGCAAAGAGAAAGGAAGGGGTTTGATAATGAGAAATGTGCACTGACTTATTTTTCTTACAACTGATCAAGGATAGAAAAATGGGATTAAATACAAATTCTTTCTTTCTTTAATGAAAATGTCTCAAGTAGCACGATCTATAGACTCCTTAAGAGTGTCAGTGAAAATGCTGTAAGTTACTTTTTTTTTTTTTTTTTCTGAGACAGAGTCTTACTATGTCACCCTTGGTAGAGTGCTGTGGTGTCACCCAAACTCTTGGGCTTAAGCAGTTCTCTTGCCTCAATTCTCAAGTAGCTGGGACTGCAGGCGCCCACTACAATGCCTGGCTATTTTTTGGTTGTAGTTGTCATTGTTTTGTTGGCCCAGGATGGGTTCGAACCCGCCAGCCTAGGTGTTTGTGGCTGTAACCACTGTGCTTCAGGCGCCGAGCCTGCAAGTTACTTTCCTGTTATCTCCTTCAAAACCTGATATTTATCAAACACTATTCCATGATGAAGACAATGTCTACACAACACCTTCT
The DNA here is from genome assembly GCA_963574655.1 of Perodicticus potto. NCBI lineage: Eukaryota > Metazoa > Chordata > Mammalia > Primates > Lorisidae > Perodicticus > Perodicticus potto. The sequence continues at coordinate 19,676 of CAUYRH010100358.1, forward strand.
TGGTAGATAGGAGAATAGCTGCTTTCTCTTCAGAATTGTGTTCTTGAATCCAATTGAGCATGTCTTCATGAAAATACTTATTTTTAAACTTACATAATGGTTGTAAGCGCAAACATTTTATAAAAAGATGGATCCCAGTTCAAATCCTAGATCTACGTTTGTATCAGTACATTGTGAATAATCAAAACCCCAAATATCAACCATGTACCTAAATAGCATTTTGTAGAAATTATATTTTTCTCATATTAAAAGAAATCGATAAGTAGCTATTTTCTAACACTAAGTGGCTCAGATGCCTATGCTAAGGACTTTCTGGTTTTATTTCCATTATTGTACGGTTGAAAGGTTATTATTACTACAGTCATCACGTATATTCTAGACTAGAAAAAAGAAGAAACAGGAAGAACAAGAAGTTGAATGGTCTTTTTTTTCAGGAGTCCTTCCCAGCTGTGTTGGTTTACATCTCTCTGGGCCAAAGTTGTGTCTCAGAACCACCCCCAAGTACAGGGAGAGGGAGAAACGTGGTTTAATATGTTGTGCATATTGTCAATCCTAATAAAATCAGATCACTGTTAGTAAGGAAAAGAGGGATTGATCATGCAGTAGAAATCTATGAAAACTAGCTTTGAGACTGTGGTTAAGTTTACCTCCTTCACTGTCAGTTATATTATCTTTAAATGGAGATACTAATACCTCCCTAGAAGACTAGTTTATAGATCAAATGATTTACAAATATGTAGTAATTTGACCAAAGTTTGTTGCATAATCTGTCAAAAAATGGTGGTCACTATTGACAGTATTTTATATTAGAACATTCATATTTGATTATAATGTCATTCACTCAATCTAGTATGCATGGATTTACATAATTTGGACTATATCAGTAATATTTTCTTTTTTTCCTCTGTGTCTTACTTGTCTGGACTCCTATAGCAAAGTGTCATTGACAGTAGCTTTTATACAGCAGAAATTTATTTCTTGCAGTTCTGGAGCCTGGGAAGTCCCAGATTTCAGTGTCAGTATATTTGTTGTCCTGTGAGGACTTTGCTTACTCATAGAAAGAATTCCCACATGGTAGAAGGAACTCTCTCAGTCCTCTTTTATAAGGGCACAGATACATCAGTGAGCGTGGGCTTCTCATGAAATAATTATCCCTAAAGGCAGTTGGTGCCATGACATTAGGGGTTCGAATTTCAACCTATGCATTTTGAACAGACAAAAATATTTAGATCATTGCACTCAGCTCACTCGTGGCACTTCTTACATGTTTATGCCTACCCTAAGAATGCATAAAATCTCCTCCCTTAACTATGTGGTGGCCTCGTGTTGGTTCATTTGTATTGCTATAAAGAAATACCTGACATTGGGTAGTTTACTTAAAAAATAGGCTTATTTGGCTCTCAGTTCTACAGATATGAAAGAATTATGGTGCCAGCATCTGCTTCTGGCGAGGGGCTCATAAGTCTTTCATTCATAGTGGGATAGGAAGGGAGCAGGCAGCACATGGTGAGAGGAAGGAAGAGAGGAGGGAGGTGCCAGACACTTTGAACCATCAGTTCTGATAGAAACTAATAGAGGGAAACTCATTATCGTGAGAATGGCACCAAACCATTTATAAAGTATCCACTCCTGTGACTTAAAGGCTTCCTACCTCCAAACTAGTGATCAAATTTCAACATTAGATTTGGATGAGGCAAATATCTAAAGAATAGCAGGGCCCTAAATATTTTAGGAAATAAAAGGATGAAAATGCTAAGGAAATCTTCAAGTATCGGTCATTCTTTTGACTCATAAAGTTAATGGAAATATAGAAAGCTATCTCTTTAGGAGAGCGTACTTGTTTTTAACTCTCTTCAGTAATAACTTCCATAGCTATGGAAATTACTGATTTCCTTGCTATCTTTTCTTGGATCACTGACATTCTGATGTTATACAAATAATATTTACATTGGGGGCAGCATAACATTCTCTTTTGGTCTCATAGACAGAATTATTAACTACAGATGAATAAACCTGTGAAATATGGTTATTGCAGTATTAGTTGAAAGTCACTCTAAAATTTAGTTAGCCACGATGTCAGTATGGAAATGTGACATAGACGTGATATGTTTGCTATATTTCTTTATTCATTTGTATAATTGACTTAATAATTATTTTTGACCATATTATATTTTAGGCACATGGAATATATGGAGTAAAGTGGTATGTAGATAGAGTTGGTGAACAACTACACCTTCCTGTAACTCTTAGCTATAAAAATGCCAGTTTTCACTTCTGAAGCTGAAGTTTCTATATTCTTCATAGTACCTTTAACCTTTTATTATTTTTAATGTCCAATTTATTAAATGTCACAGCTAATAAATCATTAAATTTGATCACAATTATCATTCCACCTTATTTAACAAAATAAAAGTGGACTCTGTTGATTACTATTTGTTAAAAGAAGAATACGAAATAACGAACCTGTGAAACATTGAAACCCGTCCCTTATTTCCTTGATTGCCACGAGTAATATTCCAGAGAAGTAGCTGAAACAAATTGAAATCTACATCTTCAAGTTTTATTAAATTTAATGGCATTTTTTCCATAATAAACAGGATTACGTTTCTCAGAGAAAAGGTGCAAGTTGTATAAACTAACACAAACTGTTCTATTTGTATTCCTAATCACTGTGAAAATATTGATTCAACATGAAATATGCAATTTTTATGGATCAGGACTTGGAGGAGTGGATACGGCGATGCATACTGCTTCTCAAATGCTTACGAATCTATTTGCAGGTAGACTGAAGCTAACAAAATTTCAGATGGAGCATATTACATATTACTCTTCTGGAGAGTCACAATTAAGACAATCTATTGCATGTTATTCCACAGCACAGGGTTAGTGAAGTAAATAATAATGATAAATGAACACACATTGATCCTCTTTGTGGGCTTTTTTGTAGAGTGCCTAGCATAATATGAGCATTATTCGATTATACAAGAAAAAAATAGAGACTAAAGATGTTATTTGCTTTTAATGTTAAGATGCATTAATTAAAATAATATACCCATAATTTAATCCACACATGAATAATTACTTGCAGTTTTGGCACTAAAAATACCAACATTTTTGACTCATTAATACAGTGCCAATACAATTCTATCAAGTATGGAAATTATATATCATATGGGAGACTTTCCTCTTTTCTTTCAGTACCCTACCAAAAATAAGGGCAAAATCTATTCACGAGAGCCAGTGAAAATACACATGTACACACAGACAAAACCATTAATATTCCCTCTCTCTCCTTCTCTGCCTATACCCAAAGTTATAGAGGGTATTTTTATTTCAATTTTGGTCTTTCTGAATGTTTGTTTCTCATGAAGCCCAGATAATTCTACTAGAAGCTTCAGCTAGAGCCAGAGATCATAACTATTATTTATTTGAAAAATAATTTGGGACTTAATCCCCTTCTGGCCACTTGATATAAAACTAGAGGTCAAAAAATAATGCTGGTTAGCATTTTGGGGAAGCTCAGTGGCCAAGTTTCTGCTGGATAGCTATAATCCCAGGAATCAAAAGTGAACAAAAAGGAGAGAGAGAGAGGGAGAATGAATCATTAATTCTTTGTAGGCTTATAGCAAGAATTATAAGCCAATTTAAGAAGGTATATCAACTTAAATAATGGAGTAATGGTACCTCCAGGTTTGCCTGAAATAGTCCCAATTTATGCTATTGTCTTAGCATGGTTAAGAATGGCACTGCCTTTAACTCTCTGAGTTATTCTAATTAGGATGGTGATTTTTATAGTCAACTTATAAAATATAACAACTACCACAGTGACAGAAACCTGCCTGAAAAACTCTCACATGCCCTGTCCTGGCCTGACATTGTCTTAGGATTTGTAGACTAGGCCAGGATGCTATCTAGAGATGATGTCTTTAACTTGATACTTTGCTATTTTTCAACAACCCCAGGAACCATAACGAGTGAAGATAGAATGTATATCCTTTCTTCCCATCTTCTGACTTGTTGAGCTTAGCCAAATGATCAAAAAGGGGACAAAGGGGCAGCATCCATGGCTAAGTGGGTAGGGGGCCAGCCTATACTGAGGGTGGCAGGTTCAAACCTGGCCCCGACCAAATTACAATAGAACAGATACCTGGGCATTGTGGCAGGTGCCTGTAGTCCCAGCTACTCTGGAGGCTAAGGCAAGAGAATCACCTAAGCCCAGGAGTTAGAGGTTGTTCTGAGGTGTGATGCCATGGCACTCTAAAAAGGGCGATAAAGTAAGACTCTGTCTAAAAAACCAAGCAACCAAACAAACAAACAAAGAAAACAAAGGGACCAAGGCAGGACCTGCAGAGGCATAAGGTCAAGTGGAGATTGTTTGAGATAGCCGCAGTAGAGTTAAGAGGATAAGACAGCTCCAATCAGTTTCCAGTTGCCTCCATTAACATTGTTAGGGAAAAGTTGCTGGGGCTGAAGATCATTCTGTGTTCACTGACTATGTCAGAGGCAGAATTTTGCCCAGGCATTACCAGGGAATTCCTCAACAAGGCCAATTCAATAAGGTCACCTTTGAATCTGCCAGCTACCTAATATTATTTCTAATAGATGTATTTTATACTTTATTTAATTAGCTAATTTTGGTTATTTTTAGTTGAGAAAACTGACTAGAATTAGGACAACTATAGAATTTAATTTTTTCACCATTTTATGAGTTTTATATATGTATAGTTTTTTACAGTGTTTCACTTCTTCATTTGCTTCCTACCATTCCCTTTCTGTTCTTCTGTGATAAAAGGTGGTGTAGAAACATAGACCTAGAGAGACTTCAGTTTGACTTCTGCCTATGTAACCTGGGACAGTTATTTAACCTCTTTTAGTTTCTGTTTATCTGAAAACAGCAAAAGCTAAAATTTATTTTAGCCCTTTCTTTATGACAAATGTTATTTTAAATGTATTATGTAAATTATATGTAATTACAATGCTGTTAGAGTCAATTCTACCATAATAATTGTGTGGTTGAGTCAATTATTTAAAATGGTTTTATTTGACAAAAGATGATACGATTTTAGTAAAATTCAGATGTTAAAATATGTTTGCCTGCAGTAATCTATCCTTATTCGTGGGTGTCTCAGAAACTACTGTGAGAGTTGGATTTTGATATCTTCGGATTTTGGTATCCTTGGATTTTGATATCTGTGGGGATTCCTGGAACCACTTCCCTTTGGATATTGAGAGATGATTGCATTTTCAATTCACTTAGCAATTTTACCCCCTGACATTTTAAATTTTAGTGTTTGCAACCTTCCATTTACTAACTATTAAGAACAATACAAGTTTGAACACTGCAGCGAATAAGGAATTATTTTCAAGTATTTTACAGTTGGAAGTGCACCATAGTTTTCTGCAATATATTATTGGTTCTTCCATTTATAGGAATAAGATAAGGAAATCTGTCCATTTTCTAATCACTGGGCTTTGTAGCATACATTTATAGAGGGTGACTTTAGATTTAGAAAGTTTATTGTGTACAAATTGTCATTCCATCTTTCTCAGAATATTTTCAGGGAGAGTACCAAAAGTAAAATGATCTGAAGCCTTTTAATACATATTTTTGGTAAGACATTGGTCCATTGAAACCTATGTTTTTACTAGTAGGTGGTTGTGCTGCAGAGGAGAGAGACGGGGGCTGTGCGAACAGGGAGTGAGCGGGAAGGAGCCGCTGAGCAGACATTTGCTGTGATTTGTAGAGGCGTCCTGTTCTCTCTGTCCTCATCAATCTGGTCCAACACTGAATACATGCATACACGAATATATATACACACATATACATGTGTGTATATACACATATATACAAATGTATACACATATACAATGTATATGTGTATACATTTGTAAACACATGTACAATCTGATCAAGATTAAAAATTATACATCTAGTTAGAAACTTTGGTTTAAGAAGATGTCATGAATATTTTTAGGATTTTACTTAAGGTTATTGTATGGTCAATTTTCCCAGTCATTTGGTGGAACAGGATAATTTTCAAGGTGTAAGAATATTGTTATATTGAGAAATATTGTAGAAACTTGTTCCATATCACCTTTAGTCCTAGTCAGTATTTTATATAAATACATATAATACAAAACCCATAAGATTTTTAATCTCATCGATATCATTAACACCATTTCCATATAAGGAACTGCAGAGGCTCCAAGTATGATGCCAGAAGTTACATATGACTATGAGTTTGTGAATCTAAGTACGCATTAGGTTGTATCTTCATCACAAACACTAAGTGGTCATTATTTATATTAATTCTTCTTAAGATAATAAGTTATAAAAATTTCCATTTTATGAAGAAGAATAACAATAAACAGAGAGGTCAGATAATCATACAAAGAAAATGTTATATATTATTTGCAAAAAACCTATCTACATTCTACCCTTAAAAACAAATTTATGATTAAATCTCTGCATAATAACAAAAATATATCAAATTATAAGTCAAATATATATTTCACTAAATAAGTATTCAAGAATACCCACAGAAGTTATAGAGTATAGATTTTTTGTCTTAATTTTTATTTCAAGATTGAATAATAACTACATATTTCACTATGAAAAATGCAAACTATTGAAAAGACAGTTTATATGGAAATATTTGAAAAGTAGAAAGTAATAACACTTAATAATAACTTATTGAGCCCTTGTCTATTTATTCCTCCCATTTGTTTGGTATGTCCAATTACAATTCACTGACTTTCCATACTACATGTTAAATAGTTTTAATACTATTAAAAATAGTATGACAGAGATGCCTACAAATATGAGTAAAATATATTGCTTAATTTTCTGCTAAACAAATTGCTAGTTCTGCAAATTGATGCACAAAAGAGAGAAAGGTATAAATAATGATATTCACTAGGAGGAAGACTATTTGTGAAAATAAGATTATGTTTTTGATGAGAGATTGGAATGTATGTGATTTGATTTTTATTTTAGCAATTATCTCTCATTGAAAATTGGCAAAATGGACTCATCCACTTACTCATCAGAATTAATTAAGTAGGACAATAACATAATCTGATGATTCTTCATTTCTGAAACCTCTGGATCTTGCTTAGTCATCAAGATGTGGAGTCACATATTATCTTTGTTTGAGCCTGTTAAAGTCATCCTCAAGGAGAGTATGATATTACAGTAAGTGGAAAAACACAGGAAGAGAGAACTTCATGTGGAAGGCAAAAAATCAAGTCACATAAGAGGTGTAATAAACATGCTATAGAGAAGTTTCATAATTATTGATAGCATAAAAAGTGTAGTAATTGTTCAATTTTGTCAGTTTATAAAAATGAACAGCCTATGTATTTTTATAATTTTCAGATCCAAGGAATAGATCAAAAAAATTGTAGTAAATGTTAAGATACCCGCCATATATTTTACAATAGTAGTAAATGTTAAGATACCTGCCATATATTTTACAATTGTTATGATTTTTAATGCATTTTATTTTGGTATATCTTTTATTTACTATTATAAAGTAATAATTATAATTATTCATCTAATTATATTAAATTATATTTAAATTATTTAATTAATAAATAACAAATAGATGGTGTACAGGTAGATAATGATAGCAATGGACCAAATAATAATTATAATTGTTATTATTTAAATAACAATTACATTATTTCAATTATTGAATAATTAATTAATAGATGGTATACAGGTAGATAATGATAGAGGCGGACTAAAATAAAAGACATATATAAACAAGTACTCATTTGTCAATTGTGACTTAATACAATTAGAGAGTAATATGTACATGACATAAAATATTTTTAAATTTTGTTTGTTATGTATATTTGTTATATGAAATCATTTAGAAAGGCAGTTTCCAGATGAAATATACACTCTTTCATTTACTAACAATACTAGCAGATAATTTTTTAGTAGTGTTTCAGTGCTTAGGACACAAATTTAGAAACCGTAATAATTTTCTAGTAAAATACCTTATAAACTTATATATTAATCCCAGTAACAAATTATTGTATTTCCCATTGTTGGCATTTATATTGATAATTTCTTGTGTGCATATATTTATACATAACTGTATGTTTTTATTTATATTTCTAGATAGACAAGTTGACATAAGAGAAAGAGTTTTTAAAACATTTGAAGTTTAGTTTCTGTCTATTCGTGGATAATTAAAAGTAGGGTACGGCAGAAAGTTGATACTGTCTTTGGGTTATATGTATTCCCATTTATTGGTTTGGAGTGTGTATATATATTCCATTTATTTTTATAAAAATATTTACTGATTACCTTTATGTGTCAAGTACTGCACTAGATAGTATTAATACGATGAAATCGATAAGGTCTTGATTCTTTCCTGATAGCATGTAATGTCTGCTACGGTGCTCTCCAATGAGGTGTGCATGCACCCCAGAAAGTGTACAATATAATTTACTAGAGCTAGGAGAAATAAAATATTTTTTATTTTATTTATTTATCTTATCTCATTAACAATTTTTTTTTTTTTTTGAGATAGTTTCACTCTGTTGTCCAGGCTAGGGGTCAGTAGTGTCATCACAGTTCACTACAATCTCAACTCCTATGCTCAAGTGTCCTCGCACCTCAGCTTCTTGAGCTAGGCGAGCACCACCACACCAGGCATATTTTTCATTTTTTGTAGTTAGGGTCTCATTATGTTGCTCAGGCAGGTCTCAAACTCCTGGCCTCAAATGATCCTCCCATCTTGACCTGTCCCAGAGTTCTAGGATTATTGGCATCAGCCACATGCTTGGCTTATTTTAAAATATACATGTAACATTTTTATAATGCAAAGAAATGCATCTGTCCGTTGTATTAATTTGAAAGTCTATTGTAAATAAGTTTGTGATATCAAACGAATTCAGGTATTGGGCGGACATGTGAGAACACAATTGAATGCAATAAAATATTTTATCTTTGCCAAAGACAATTTTTTTTTTTTTTTTTTTTTTTTTGCCAAAGACAATTTTAAAATATGGAATGAATTTTAGTTTGGGCGTGAACATTTTAAAATATCACCATTATCTGGCAATGTTTATATAATGTGCTCAAGACACATTCAGAGGCATTTTATTTACAATAGTTCTTTTATCATAACAGAACTCTATTTGTAAAGTACTCCGATAATATCATTGTTATGTTATTTAAATTAGGGTAATCTACTTCCAGAGCTACACTCACATCCACTCTGCTAATCTATATGTACCATTTCAAATTCATTGAAAGAGTGCAATGATGACTACAGATCAGGAAATAAGTATGATATTAATAGCTTTAATCCACTTTTTCATTATTTGCATCTTTACATTGTATCATGAAAGCTTTCTATTCCTGTAAAGTACACCTTTCCTCACAGTATTAATTTATGGTTTTCTGATTAATTTTTAAAAAACTGATGTTTATTTTCTGCCAATCTTATTTCTCTCTTGTTTAAAAACTTGTGGTAGAACAGTTAAGACCACTCAGTGGTTGTCCCTGCCCCCTGGGTTCCCTCTGTGCCTGGTCAGCAGGTCTCCACCCAAGACTGAACTGCTCAGCCTGCTGCAGAAGACTGGCCTGCAGCTCCCACTACTCAGGCCACTGATCAAAATCTTTTAAAACGCTGTTTCATTTATAATTCAATATTGAGTAAAATGTGAACCTCACAATGTGCTGAGCACTGCACAAAGACCTGGGAAAATGGAGCCTATTGTGATGCATTCTCCACACCAATGGGAATCTGGATTTTCATTTGATTTTAGTATAAAATTTTAAATTGTATATGATGCTGAATGAAAAAAATTTGCCTATCACCTTCAACAGAATTTCCTGTGAAACCAATTTATGTTAAACTCATACTTCAGCTTTTTGCCTATTTCACTGATACATACATTTATTAGCTGGTTTCTAAGTAGCTTTCAGAAAGCACTGTGACATTAAGTGTGTAAGAACAGTACAAAAACAACGAAAAAGGAGTCTTAATTGATTTGTATAAGATGCGCGCGTGTGTGTGTGTGCACATGTGAGTATATGTGTGCTAAGATTAAGAGTGATTCAATTTAAATTATTCTCTAAGAGACTAATTTAAATTAATAACCATAAAAGCAAAATAAGGAAGAGAAAGAGCCTCCAACTGGGAGTGAGATCTAAAGGAAACCTTCAGGGATTAGAATGCCAATTGATGATCACTTATAAAGTAAACTTGGAAATGGCATTTGAAGAAGAGGTGCCCATATGACAAAAATGTTCCATAGCACTGAGAAACCAGGACTTAGCACAACCTGTCCCTCCTATCAACAGTGGTACTGTACACGCAGGAAGCCATCTGTTATTAGGCAGAAAAGAAAGCCATTCTCTTTATTTGATGGAAAAGAGCAGTGGGTATGCGAGGAGCAATTACTCTGTAGTGTATTCTTTATTCTGGTCATGGAAGAGGTAACTAAAAAATACCCGAATATTATCAGCTGTTGCTTAATTGAAATCTATAATAATAGAGCGTGCATAAAGATTCAGCCTCAAAATTCAAAAGCAAATGAAAAGTTAATGTGTGTAAGATATTCCAGCATGAAATACAAGGAAGTGATGAGATGTTAGAAATAAATATTCTAAAAGTAAAAGATGACATGAGATAAAATACTGTTCATTTCAATGTTTCCATGGAATCAAAAACAAATTCTCAAATATAAAATTAACATAGTCTTTCTATATATTTTGCTTTAGGAAAAACTGTCATATTCAGAAGGATAGTTAATAGGATTTGGCAAAAATTCCAGAACTTATTGAAGACTTCTCAAGCGTTTTGTGCAGTCTGTTAAATTTATATAAATTCTAAGTGAAGGCAGATCACATTTATCATATTTGTTTTATGTTGTTTCCAATAAACATTTGTTTTATTAACTTTTGTGTATAGCTTAGGATCAGATTAATAATTATTAAAATTATGCTGTTTTCACAAGTGACACAGGCCGAATATCACAAAATTATACATTTGATGAAGTTGACTTTCACACCCAGCACTTAACATCAATGGAAATTCCCTACCTTTAAAGCATAATTGTCATTACAATGTCCACATCTTAAAAAAAACCTCATTAACAAACACACTCCTGGGTCCATGCACGTACACACACCATACACTGGCATGCTGGGCATGGCAAATGTCAAGAGCAAGACTGTACATGAGGCTGTCATATGGATAGGTTAAATGCAAATCATCCTTACTTAGATTATGACCTTGTACTAGACCTCAAAATTTACATGAATAATCTGAGTTTGCAAAACTATAATTACAAGGTAATTATTAAATGGTATCAAACAATCCGTATATTCATTCAAACAATCAGTCGAATGGACTAGGAATTCTCAAGTACATCTGACTGTTCTGAGAGTTTCACAGCCATGATAAGGTTTCTCATAATTGATTGACAAGGGTAGTTAAAATAACATTGGTCCATTGATTCACTTGTGATTCCAATATAGTAAAGTAGCGTTGTCCCTTTTTATTTAGATATTCTTTTGTGTAATGTCTATTAAGACATTGTTAAGAATGGTTGCACACCTATATATATGTATGTGCCATTTAAGTACACTTAAAAATGGTTAAAATGGTAAATTTTATGTATATTTTACCACAATAAAAAGGCTTAAAATACTATAAGAAATCTACAAGCTAGCTATAAATATAATGAATTTAGACTTCTGTGAAAGTCTTTCATCTTTTTTTGGTGCAAATATAATTTTAAGCATCTAAATTTCAGTATTGCCATAATTATGCACGTGCATAACTGTAATGAGGGTTGCAATTGTATCATGGTTTTTCAGAGTGCCAGAATAGTTATATAAAAGACAAAGTTTATGTGCCAACTTGGATCACTTATTATTTTGAGAAGAAATATTTTCATAATTTTTTGAGCTATTTACAACATAGGTTCCATACTGAAACCAAAAAATGGGGCTCCGTCCACAGTGTTCCCACTTCCACAATACCATACTGGATTTCCTTCCCTTTGTGAGGGGCTCTATTCCTTTTTCTGCCTAAACTTCTAAATACTTTTCATTTATTTTAATTTTGCAGCATCCTTCATGAAAAGCTAATTATCATTTGGAATTGATTTCTTTATAGTTTTGACATTTATAACCAGGAAGCACAACAGCTAATTAATAATTAATACTGCATTACAGAGTAAATTTTGAAAATATACCATTTTGTGGAATGAGGGTGGGTGAGTAGCTCACAAACTGTTGTATTGAATTCCTATATTATATTACTTACAGCAGTATGTGATTCTTCCATTTGTGATGGGAACATTCTATCCCTTCTCATTAAAACAAGAAGAATGCTTTGATTATTCAAAAAGGCACTCATGGTATTACCAAAACAATTTAATATTCAGCACTCTGTGTGAATTTTGTAATTTAAGAGCACCCTAAGTGAAAATATCAAGGATTTGGTTGGGGGGTGGGAGGAGAGAAATTATAATAAACATACTTTGTCTTCTAGTAAACACAAATTTTAGTAAAGAAAAGTGTGAGGGACATAACTTTTAAAATACCTTTAAAATTGAAACAAATCATTAACCATGAGGTTATACAGTATCATTAAGTACATTATTACTGATATCTTATCTGTTTTTTCCCAAAAATGGTATATGTCAATATGAAACTTAGAAATTATTATATAATGTAATATTTTACTCCTAGATTCATAAAGAATAGGTATTAGCTGGATCTGTGTTTTCTACATAATCTAGAAAAATGACTTAGTGTCTATTTCATTATACAAAGGTGAATACAGTATAAATAATTATGGACAGCAAACAATGGAATATATGCAGACAGATGGAGCAGTAGGTAAATTAGTATTTAAAATACACAATTTTAAATGGATCAGATTTCCAGAAATTTTTTTTCAAAATTTAGCTTTTATAATATAGAGTTGAGTGGAATGAATTATTTTAGCTTTTATAGTATACAGTTGAGTGGAATGAATTATTTTATATGACATTATTTCTACTACTAGCATATCAGTTAATAATATTATTTCATTATCTTATTTTTAGCAATACTGTTAGTATGTTACCATTTAAATTATTCCTATAGATAAGTTTAAATACAAGTTTTAGGTATAATTTATTATATTTAAGATTTTTTTACAGCTGATTGTTAAACAGTAATATTATATTGAAAGAATTTATGCTTCTAGAATTCTTAAAGCCATTTTTAGATACTTATAAGCTGATAGAAGTTAAAAATCCACACTATATCTTGAACTTTTTGAGCTTAGATAATAAATGTTATTTAGCCATATGTATATATATATTTTACCCTAAATGTCTATCGCTGCATCTGAATTACATAGAAATAAAATTCCTCCAGCATTCAGAATATGTGCTCAGTAAGTGATTATGTTTATCTATTCATGCTCCCCTCTTAATAGTTTTTCTTATGGTCACAAAATCAGAAATTATACATCTTTATGACTTAATAGTATAGTCCCTAGCTTCTGTATCTAATTATTAGAGGGTTGTGGTTTTAAGCAATTACACAATTGCATAATTAAAGTCATGTACCTAAGAAATATTTTGATGGCATCAGATTATAATACCAATAAGTTATTTTTTCTCCTTCAATATAGTCATTTGTAGAAATTAACTGTTCGATATTATAAAAATTAAGATATTAGCATGAAAGACATTCAATTAAATATGAATGTTAAAAAAAAATTCAAACCATGTTGACTGCCATCTATGTATATCATATAACATCAGAAAAGGAGAATTAATACTCCTTAATAATAATTACTTGCTTCTTTATCCATAGATAAAATTATAGTATCTCAGTTGGGTCTTTAAGTAAAATTTTGCTGACGTGTAATTTAGGTCCAAGTACAATGGATGACTATACAGTTCTTTTCTGAAACAAAATGCATGTTTTAAGGTGGTGCTTAACACTAGCAATCTAGTCTGGAATAATGCCAATATGATAGAAGGCTAAATAGGAAATTCATTAATTATGCTCTGTTTACCATTTTATTGTCAACTCAGATCATTAAGATGATCTATCTTGACTACGCTCATTAGTACATAAAGTGAATCATAATACAATTGAATTTAACCAGTATATCAAAATTTCAATATTTGTGCCAGAAAAAAATATGTTGACTTATTGCTATCTAGAATGAAGATGATTTTATATTTAATTTTAATTATTTGCTCTCTAATTAATACGCTTCTGAGAAGCTCTGCTATTATGCAGAAACAGTTTGTTACCCAAATGCTGCATTTTACTGAAAACTTTCAGATCTATGTTCCACTTTTTCCCTGACTGGATTGTATTCTCAGAGATCTTTTCTTGAAATGAATTGAATCGACAGTGTGTCTGCAGTGAACCAGTCCAATAATTAGTATGAGGTTGGCATTTGTTGCTTACTAAGTCTATGTGCAAATACATCATGTAAATCACACATGCAGAAAGCAAGCAGAAAGTATGCTACTTACATAATTTTACATAATTACATACTACATAATTTTGTCTTAAACATTCTGATTTCAAAATCTGCCCTGATTATTAAACATAGGTAGCTAGAAAGGTTAGGAATGGTTTTGTTCTAGGAAGTTCTTCAAGTTAATGTCTCAAGTAGGTCAAGAACCTTTGTTCTCGAGAACTATCAGTCGTGGGGTTCTTAATTAATTGAACCAATATAGTAGTGAGCTGATCTTCCAGTTCTTAGGAGACTTTAGAAGAAATTAAAACAAAAGAAGGAGAAATGTTTCATTCAATATTTATTCAACAGAAGGTTTCTCATATCACAGGCTGTGTGAACAAAATGATGAACACAAATGGCCCCCATCCTATCCTGTGTAGCTATGATCAGTTGAATTGACAAGGCATTAATGGAAACAATTATAAAGCAAATCTACAGTTGTGTGTAATAAAAGTTCCAAAAGAAAGGAAATTTGTGCTATGAGAACCTATAATATGATGTACTATACCAGGGAAATCAGAACGTTCTGTTGAAGATGAACTTTAGATAATAGCAGAAGAACAGGAGTTAAGTTGAGGAGGAGTGAGGCATTGTGGAATGGAACATCACTCAGAATCCCATGTCAGGGAGAGGGCATGATATACTTGAGAAACTGAAAGAAGTCTTATATGGCTGAAGCAAATAAAGGCAGATGAAATCTCTCTAGAATAGTTTAAGAGCTAGATATGCAATGCCATTTTCATATAACTATATAGAATTTTACTTTTTCCAAAAACTAAAGTTTTCAATGAAGCCATTCATGAGTGATTATGAGTTTGTATATGGAACATTTTTTGATGCATTTTTTTAAAAAGCATTCTGAGTAGAGAATGAAGAGTAGAAGGTAGTCAAAAAGAGTATGTGGGTTTTCTATGTATAAAGTTATTACCATAGTTTGGGTAATCAATGAAGGCATTTGAACTTGGAGTAGGAATTATCTACATGGAGAAAAGATCATGAATTCAAGGGGATTCTAAGGGCAATCACAACTTGCATATAACTTAGATTGGACAGTAAAGTTGGGAAAGTTGTCAGGATGATTTTCAATAGGACTAATGTAGGATTACTGATTTACAAACTCTTTGTCAAAGAGTTTTGTTACAAAGTCACGGTTTCTTTGTTTTTCAAAGCATAGCATTTGAAATAAGAAAACTAGTCAATTATATGTAAGGATCCGGAAAAATATT
The DNA here is from genome assembly GCA_963574655.1 of Perodicticus potto. NCBI lineage: Eukaryota > Metazoa > Chordata > Mammalia > Primates > Lorisidae > Perodicticus > Perodicticus potto. Next base: position 35,412 of record CAUYRH010100358.1, read on the forward strand.
ATGAATCTTTGATTTCATCCTATGTTTCCTTGATCATTTTTTTATGTTTTAATGAAAAATGTTTACTTCTAATGGAATGTGGGGAAAACCCTCTCTAAATTGAAAGAGCAGAATGTCCCCTCCCCTGAAATTAATAAACAGAATAAATGATTAATAACTTGGTAAGTCAAAATTAAGTCTTCAAGTTTATAGTTTTTAACACCAGGAAAAAAATAAAGTGACTATAGTCAATGTAAAGTTAGGGTATACTTTAATTAACTAAAAGAGTGGAATTGGAATATTTGTAGCACAAAGAAGTCATAAGTGCTTGAAGTAATGGATACCCAAATTACCCTGATTTGATTAATACACATTGTATGCCTTTACCAAACATCACACGTACCCTATAAATATATATGATTACATACCTATATTAATTTAAAATAAAAAATATAAAAAAAGGAAAGATTTCAAATGAACAACCTAATGTTAGGCCCAAGGATAAAATCAAATTTCCCAAATTGAAGGTCTAGGGAGAGTTTCCTGTATTTTTCAACACTTTTTACTGCAACTTTATAATAAACTAGATAGGAGACAAAAAGGAATGAATGATTGTGAGATTTGTTAGATGGGCAAAAAATAGAAAACGATTGCTTACAAATTTACAATAAATACTTTAAAGAACAAATTCAGTTGTATGTACCGTTGAAATGGAAAGCCTGTTGATATTACTCATAATTGCTAAATCCTAATATAATATGGTCAGAGCTTCAATGTTAAATATTATATTGGTAACATCTACATTGAATATTCTAAAGTTGCTTGTTGGACTAAACATCATGTGCCTTTACTGAAAGTTCTTGTTCTTCTGGATAAAGAAGAAAAATATACAATAAAAGATCTTAATTTATTCAGGTTTACTGAATGCTTATGATATTCTTGGCATTAGGCTGGTTGCTGCAGAAATAAATATGAATTAGCCCTTACAGTTTTTTTTTTCTTTTTAGGCCAGCGCTGGGTTTGATCCCGCCACCTCCGGCATATGGGGCCGGAACCCTACTCCTTTGAGCTACAGGCGCCACCAAAGCCCTTACAGTTTTACTAGTTGAAAGCAGAGCAATAAAATGGACCTAACCTATACATTTGGTCTGAAACCAACATTTAAAAATAGATTTTCAAGTCATCCCCTGTTAAAATAATGTGCTAAAAGCAGTGTTGGTCTTCTAGGACTCCACTTAGTCTCTTAATGATCATTTCTCTACTATTTGGTGGTCCCTTATTTTTTTTTTCTTTTTTTTAATTGTTGGGGATTCATTGAGGATACAAGAAACCATGTTACACTGATTGCATTTGTTGGGTAAAGTCCCTCTTACAATCGTGTTTTGCCCCCAAAAGGTGTGGCACACACCAAGACCCCACCCCCCTCGCTCCTTCCCTCTCTCTGCTCTTCCTTTCCCCACCCCTC
>CAUYRH010100362.1:0-25296 GCA_963574655.1 Perodicticus potto
CCCTGAGAAAAGAGCCTTTCTTGAGACAGAACCTCAAGCTGTCACCCTGGGTAGAGTGCTGTGGCATCACAGCTCACAGCAACCTCCAATTCCTGGGCTCAAGCAAGTCTCTTGCCTCTGCCTCCCAAGTAGCTGGGACTACAGGCACCCGCCACAATGCCCAGCCATTTTTTGGTTGTAGCCATCATTGTTGTTTGGCGGGTCCGGGCTGGATTCAAACCTGCCAGTTCAGGTGTACATGGCTGGCACCTTAGCCGCTTGAGCCACAGGCGCCGAGCCTAAATACAATGTTAAGACTCATGAAACTGATAATAATATAAATAAGCCTTACAAAGTGAGCATAAATATATCACAGAAAATGAAACAATTAGATTAAACAGTAATTCTCTCTATATTTACTTTAATTTTGTTTTTTATTTAGTGTGAAAGCCAGAAATAAAAATTACATACTTTGATTCTAAGCACTAAATACTTGCCAAGGGTAACTTTATGTTGCTTTCTTGTAAGCTTAAAAGACTACTATACGATAAGATTGTTACCATAAATAAGACTGATTCATTCTTAAATAAGGTTATTCAAGTCTTGTAGCAATCATACCTATGAAAATCACAGGAAATCTATTACCCTAAAATGTTGTTGGAATCTTCTGAATTTTTCTTTTACATGTGATCTTGCTAATTTTCACCATCATAGCACTGTATACACACATTCTTTCTTTTGTTTTTATTCCCTAAAATCCAAACAAATATGTTGCATGTGAGTGTTATATTTAACTTGTCACTCTTCAGGGTACAGCATAACTTCTAAATTACACATTTATATATGTAGGATGGATTAACTTCGGGAACAGAACTAGACTGTATAAGGTCATCTTGGAGAAAAAAATACACTAAGTAACTGCTGCCTGTTTGGTTTGGGCAATTAACTGAAGAGTACACAGTTTCTTTCATAAATAAATCATTTCTCAGACATTAATGGGAACATTTAAATGGACTTTTCAGGCTATATTATGTTTGATTTTTCTAGACTCTCTAAAATAATCAATGTTACATTCTGTCTTCTTAGAATGCTTTTATCATCCAGTATTCATAAGCTGAATTCTAGTCATACCTATAACTTGTGTCATATTCAATTTACTATTCATCAGGTCTTAGAATAACAATCTCTCCAGTAAAGATAAGTCACCTCACTTAATAGGATAACTAAATTTCAAATACAACAGACAGAGAATTACTCATCTGGTTTTGGGCAAAATGTTTCTAGGGAATAGACATTTTTTAGGCCATTTATGGTGCTGTAACAGAATTCTTGAGACTGGGTGACTTTTAAAGAACAGAGATTTAGTTTTTACAGCTCAAGAGGCTGGAAATTCAAAGTCGAGAGGCTAGCATCTAGTGAGGACCTTCCTGTCCGAGGCAGACGGACCAAGGAACACAGACGCACACACGCGCCGGTGAGAACAGGGGAGATGACCAAAGTCATCTATTTATAAGGAACCCACTTTCAAAATATTATAACTAATTCACTCACTTCTTAAAGGCCCTACCTGTCAACCCTGTTGCTCTTGGGATAAGGTTTCCAGCACATGAACTTTGAGGTACCTTTGTGGTAACATTCAAACCACAGCTAATGTTCTTTACCATTAGGGGGTTTGAAACTTATCTCTATGCTTTAAATAGCCACCACCCCTCTCTTGACACGGTCTCACTTGTTTGTTCCAGGCTTGACGGCCATGGTGTCAGCCCTTTGTTAAACTATGCTCAACGATTTACATGCTTTGCTTTGTTTGATAAGCCTTACAAATTTTTGTCTGTGTAACCCAGTTACTTCTTATAACTGATACTCAACAATGTGTATTTGCTGAATCAATTAATACATGCCAGTGTTTTCAATAAGTGGAGAAATCCTTAAAAAAAAATGTAAAGACAATGATTCATGTTAGTTAAATTCTGAGTTCAGTTAAAGCAGAATGAAAGAATTTTTCTTTCTTTTCTTTTTTTTGGTCCAGCAGCAGCTGTGTCAGAATAGAAACAGATGAGAGACTTAGATATAGATTAGGAACAGTTAGAGGAATTAGTGTGATTAAAAGCTTTTATACCTAATATGCCAAGATGCACAAAATGTTCTGAAGCTTCAGCATCAAAGGAGAGCTGGCACATAGGGAAAACATGTAGTACATATCACCCAGCTTTGAGAGCACTTTCAGCATAATATTTATCTTACCTTTGGAAAAACACCCGGGGCAGTAATGAACGAATCAGTATGACAAGAGTGGATTAAAGGCAACAAATAAGTGATTGTATTGTGCCCTTGGCCTCAGTGAATAGCATTGTTGCTGCATTCAGGGGTTAATCACACATGATACAATTAGTTCTTTAGGTAAGTAACTGCTATGTTGTTTAATATTATTCATTTGCATTTTTAAGGTAACCTCTATTTTCTTGGTGGTTGCTTCTGTTTGTTTGTTTTTCAAAAGTCCAAACATGGAAATAGTTGAACTTCAATATTCCTAACCATCTCAGAGATCTATATGCCATGAAACTAAAAGATAAATAAATGCTATCAAGGGTACATATTTCTGTAGTTTAGTCATATCTGAATTTTGGGAAACATCAATGGGAAAAGATAAAAGTCAAAGATGGCAAATCTGAGACATTAAAAGGAGGCAGTGATTTTAATCGTGTTCTCTCATCCTCGTCTTCCTCCTCCCTCTCTCCCCCCACATATATAATTATATTTAATGAGGATAATTTTAATTTTAGTTTTCTGTGTGTAAGTTGAAGCACAGAACATAAAATTTTATTTTTGTTTTTACAAAATAATACTTTGTAAACCCATAGATTTAAGTCAAATTTAAATCAATTTATAAAATGTCATACTAAATAAGTATATTGGTTACCAAGGGTTGCCTTTAACAAAAATGAAAAACTGGGAAGCTTAGACAAAAGATATTTATTTTCATAAGGTTTTACAGACTAGAAGTCTAAAATTATCTTCAAGGTTGGTTACTTCTGAAAGTTATAAGGGAGAATTTTTTTTCCATGCATCTTTCCCAACTCTTGGTAAGCTCAGGCATTCCTTAATTTGTAGACAGCATCTTTCCTGTGTTTTCACATCATCTTCTCTGTGGACATGTTCGTTTCCATGTCCAAATTTTTCTTTTTCATAAGGGTTGGATTCAGCCTTTAAGAACTTCATCTTGAGTTTATAATCTGCACAGATTATTTCCAGATAAGATCACATTCACAGTTGTGGGCAGTTAAAAAATTAAAATGAATTTCCAGGGGACACAGTTCAAGCCAAACCTGCAATCTTTGATAATAATTGACACCAATTGTCTCAATTGTGTTTTCTAAAAACCTAGAAAAAATTCGTTTTGTAATACTAAAAGTTCACCATTTAGAAAATATGCCTGAAATGTCTTTTTCAGAGATACTTTCCCCATAGGTCAAAATAAATTTTAAAATGTCCAATTAATACTATGGAGATTAGCAGTGTAATAAGACAATTTCTGTAGTCTAAATTTACAGCACATTTAGTTGGATTAAGCTTAACTGTGTAAATAACAAGAGCATGCACAATGCAAGTATTTAATAGAAGACAATGCTTGTTTATAAGGTGACTAATGTTACAGATATTAAATATAAAAGCTAAGAAGAAAACATAATTGCTTCTGGTTGGGCTGCACAATCCCTTACTCTGGTAGGAATTAAGCTGGAAATCAAAGACTTGATACATTTTAGAAAGTTAAAGAAAAGGGGGGGAATGGTAGTAAGCCCTTAGATATGAAAAAATGAGTTCAAAATGTAATGTTAATTTTTCAAAAACCCATATCTATATATGCATAGATTTATACATCTATGCATGTCTCAGTTGCACTAAGAAGTAACTGGAAAGGTAATAAAAAATAAAAGTGAGATAGAAAAATAAAGTGAATAGATATATATGTATTTGATAGAAGAGGTTAAGTTCATCCTGAAGTAGAAAGTGTTTTGGCTCATAAGAGAGAAATTAAAATCTACGAGGAAGGCTTGAAAAAGCCGTGTACAATTTTAAATGACTTTTTTAAGTTCAATTGTTAAAGGTAAATAAATAAAGAGCCACAGTAGCGGACAAATTGGCAGGAGTGCTGTTTGTTGGAACATCAGAGGTTATTCCAGGAATAATTTAATACTGCCGGCAACAGTGACGATCATTCTCTTTGGACCTTTGCCCGCTCTGTTTCCCTGCTAGTGTCAGTCTTTCCCAGTTTGTTGTGCAACTGGTTCCTTTCTATTTTTTAATGTTCTCTTGAAATATTGCCATCTCCAAGACATGTCTGTTAATACACCCTCTTTTATCCATTAATATAATATCACTTGCATTCTTCTATAGCACTGATCAAATTTACTTGTGGGTGGACATGTGGATACTTAAGAGAAGAGTAATATCTTCATGTGCTTGAATTGCTAGAAATAATGATTCAAGCTTAAAGCTAATTTCCTTTTTTTTGCAGTTTTTGGCCAGGGCCGGGTTTGAACCACCACCTCCGGTATATGAGGCCGGCGTCCTACTCCTTTGAGCCACAGGCACTGCCCACTGAAGCCAATTTTCAATTGTTTATTATAAATAAGTTAGGAATTGAATCAAGAAAATGATTGCAGATGATGGGCAAAAGGGGACAGACATAGGAGGGAAGTAAATCAAAGAAAAGTGTGTACACATTCAGACAGAAACAATACTGAGAAACGCAAAATCTGTTGCAAAGAGACAGCCTGAAGCCTGGCCTTTTCAAAAATAGAAACTGTCTTGCTGGAGCTTCACCCCTGCACCAGTGCAACTCTGCTCAGAGGTCACTGAGCACTGAGAGACAAGGCTCGCCGCCCTGTCAGGGAGAATGAGTGCATTGGGGGAGTTAGGAAAATAGTGAGAGGGTCCTGAACTTGCTGGAAACAGGGTGGGCACATACCTCACTGAAAGAGAAAAAGTTCCTCAGGAAGATAAGGAGGGGATTAAGTTTTCGACACATGATTTTAGGGAAACATATTCAAACCACAGCACCTAGGTTGACACGTTTAGTCCAATATTATTGTGAATGTTTCTCTGAGGATATTTTGGAATGAGATTTCCATTGAAGTCTGTGAACTTCGAGGAAAGCAGATTTTCCTCCATAATGTGAGTGGGACTCATCCAAGCTGACAGGAATAAAAGGCTGACCTCTTCCAAGAAAGAAGAAATTCCTCAGCAGATGGCCTTCAGATTTCATCTGCAACATTTACACTTCCTGAATTCTCCAGAAGGTGGCTTTTGGACTCAAACTACTACTCTCCCAAGTTTCCAGCCTGCCAGCCTGCCAGACTGCCACATTGAACTTTGAACTCCTTAAGACTCCACAGTTACATGAGCCAGTCCTTCAAAATAAATTTATTTATATACATAAACACACATACACATTTACTTTTGATTGTGTTCTGAAGAATCCTAACTAATACAGTAATTGTGAGCGTGTATGTGGTTATATTTATTGTGTGCCTAGAGGGCCTGTGTGAGTCCTTCGATAACAAATGGAATATATAGCAAAGGCTGTTTGACGATCAAGGTTAACTCCTTAAATTACCGTGAGTCCAACTGTAATTGCCTGTGTGATCAGTGGTACGATTTTCTATGAATGTGTATTTCTTCAGGAATGGTGTTAGGATAATGAGTTTATTGTTATAAACAAATTTACATGGTATGGGGCAAGGAATAGTTTATTTGTTGAGAGATTCACCCCTGTCTTCTGCTGAGCAAAAAAGCAAAGCAATGTCATTTTGCTATCAATAGAATAATCATGGTGAAAATTACAAACAATTTAAATGCATGTGTTCATCCAGTATTTATGTGTTAGATGTCCTCATATTACATAGTGTTAATACTACAGGGAGAGTGATGAACATGAATGTTTCATATTTTTATAAGATGGGCAGTCAGCTAGGGCCATTAAAGGCCTTACAAAAGAAACTCAGGAAAACAATGTTTTTATGCCTTTAGGTTCTGGATCCTACAGCAATGGCATGTCACAGAGGGTGGTCACCAGGGTGGTGAGAACAAAGAGACAGGAGCAAGAGGAAAGTTTAGGCTTGAACCTTTATACAGATTTCCATGGGAAACTCAGGGTAGAGAACATCTGGCAGGGTTCTCACCTTCCAGACATCCCTAGTGTGGGGTCAGTCTGGCCCTTTGTACACACTCATTTTCCTGATCTAGTGGGGCAGAGGTCCTGCCCTATGGTTCTACCCAGCAGGGGTCACACATCCAGGACTCAGCCAGGTGGCCTGTCTCACACCTCTGTTATGCTCAACACTCACAGATATGAGCAGTAGCCTTCTGGACTATGGAAAGTAAAGCATCATGCCCCTACTTAAAACCAAGAATGGATCTCCGATAGTCCTTGAGTCACTTTTGGTGTCCTTCTTTCTTTGTCTTGAAGACTGATGAATGCTTTCAGCAGAAAACTTCTGTGGGTTCATCCTGAAAAATTCAAGTACAAAAAACTTTCTTTATTCTTTCTCATTTCTTTTTTCCTTCACTTCAAACTAGCATGCCTTTAGCATGGCAAAGTTCGTGGTTCACATCCATACTAACCTTATCAAACAAAATTTTGGACATACTCATCATTCTCTCCTGAAAGTGCTTTCTTATTTTCTTGTAAAGTGGGTAAGCTGAGAATGTTTGAAATCTTCAAGTTCCGCTTCCACTTTGCCTAACAGTTCCATGTATGTGTCATTTCTCTCTTTTCAGATTTCACTATGAGTATTCAGGTGGAATCAGGCCTCTCCGTCAAGTCTTAAAGTGAAACCTATAAGAGGTGATCCTTAAGAGCGCTCATGAATGAATGAATGTCATTCTCACATCAAGTGAGTTATCCCTAGAACCAGCATCTGATAGAAAGATGAGTTTGCCCCTTCCAATCCCTTTATCGTTCCCTCTTTCCCTTCTGTTTCCCACCGTGGGAAATACAGCAAGAGGCTCTTGCCAGATGCTGTCACATTGATATAAAATTTCCCAGCCTCCAGAATTGTGTAAGCACGCGAAATTATCTGGTCTGTGGGATTCTATTATAACGCAAAATTGACTAAGACATTGGGCCAGCCAAGCTGATATATACAATTAACCATCACATCTCAATCACACAATGATAGAGAGTGAGCTCTAAGAAGTCCAAAGTACATAGAGGAATAGAAGAAAAGGGCTTAGAGAACTTTTATTTCCTTTTTCAAAGATTGAGAGGACTCGTACATTTTCTTCTGCCCATTTATCTTCAAGATATTTTATGGTCTAGAGTAGCAAATATTTGAGAAATTCTTAGAAAGCCTCTTAGGAAGTCAAGAGGACAGAAATCATAAATCCCACTTAGAGAATAATAGAAAAGCACTAAATTGGTGAGCTGTCATCGAAACCACACAATCTGTCTCTCTCCCTGAAAACTGGGGGCTGTGAAGACAGGGATTTGGTACTTTTTATTGCTGTTTTCTCAGAAGATAATGCCATTTTTGGTGTACAAGGGTTAACAATGAAAACAAATCTAAAATGATTGCATTAAAATAAATGATACAAGACTGTATTGAAGGTAATAAGAAGAATCTCTCACTAAGGCAATTATAGCGCACAAAGGATTAATATTAAAATTTGCTAACAATGATTCATGTGCATAGATCAGTCAACACCTTCACATGGAATTTCAAGACACAAACTGCAAATACATAACTATTAATCAATTATTGCCAATCAATGGAAAACTGCTTACTCAAAATGGGTATTAAAATATTTTGATACTATGAATAAATAATAATGGAAACTATAAGAAATTGAACTTTTAAATATTGAAATACCGTGATGGGCATTTATAAACTTGATCTATGCATTTGTTAAGATGAAACAGTATTACCTCGCTTGTTGAGACATATTCCTGGGCTTTCCCCCACAATTTTCCTTCATAGTCTTGGGGTAGGTATAACAATTCACATTTTTAACAAGGGAATACATTGGATAACCACTGGTCCATATAAAGTATGTATAGTAAATTTTAAAATATGCTTTAAGATAAGTTTAAGAACCCACATTGCATTCATCCATACAGTTTGCTTATTTTCAAGATGCAAATTCAAAATGCTCTCTCCTATTTTAGATCACCCACGATTGTGAAAAAGTATCAGTATAATTATTCAAATATAAAATGTTTGCTCAATTTGACTTTATTAATATTTTAAAATTAAGTACACAAATCTATCATTGATCATAGCTTCATAGTTTTATCAGAACATTTGTTTCTCTTACTCCTAATGTATTTTATGTGTGATACTATATATTGCTTATTATTCTTTAAATTAATTCTTTAAATTAATTTGATGTCATCATTTAATTCTTGAATGTATTATTATTGCTTCTGTGTATAATACCAACATATAGCATACCCTCAAGAGCAAAGTAAATATTATCCAAATTATGTTCAGACACTCATGTTCTTTTACATTTGAATAGTAGTAAGGGAAATTAGTGCTAGCTATTTGATTGAAAAAATTCTTTTTTAATATTTTTCTTAAAAAGAAGCTTTTTGCTGTATTGCAAAAACACTATATTGTAGCATTGTCTGAATGTGTTTCTATTATAAAAATACTATATTACAGCATTGTCCATTAGAAAAAGAACTTTTTTGCTGGCACTATAATGCATATATTGAAAAATTGAATTCACTATCACCTAAATTTATATCATATCTTCTTAAATAAGCTAAAATAACTTTGTGATGGTAAATATAAACTTCAATATTGCCCAGAAAGTACTGATGAATTAGAAGCCATTGGATAATACTTCCTGAGTAAATAATTTTGTTTTGCATTTTTTATCCTTAAAGTTATCAATTTATAAAATTTTGGGTGACAAATGCCTGTCAACTCTACTTTTTTTTTTCTGTTATAATATTAATAATATTGAATACATATATGTTAATATTACTTGACAATATTCCAGCTCTATAGTTTAAAGTTAACATATTATCCTGAAATGTATGTTTGTTTCTAAATAAATAAAGGTAGCAATAGTGTTCATGATTAAAGTAAATACCTGACACGTAATAGCCTCACCATGACCAGAAAGCATCCAAGAAAAAATCTCCGTATTTTCTTGGCCACTGGGTTATCTGACGTTGAGAAGGACTTTGCTGACACAGGGCTTCACCCCTGATTCAGTAGGCATCGTAAGTCATAAAAACATCCTGTCAACAAGTGTACATTCATTTGGGACTATTTTTCATTTCATTTAGGTAAATACTTCTGTGGAATGACAGCACTGCCTGGAAATGTCATTCCCAGATTTTTAATGCAATTGTGCTTGTACATGTTATTAAATATATAAATTCTAAAATGCCTTTAAGGGGTTCAACATAATAACCAGTAATATGAAATGCATATCCATAAAAGAATATTTGTGTTAACTTAATGTTATATAAAGTCCAGCAAATACAATAAGAGCTCTGCTTTACACATGTTTTAGGATCCCCCAGCTGTATTCGAGTGACAGCATCACAATGGCCATCAATATGGCCCTAGGAGGACACAAAGGAGAGTGTTCACGGGTGTTTACCGTGTGCCTTCCATGAGACACCTCTTTCTCCTGGCCTTCACCTAGAGCCTGATTATCCCACTGAGACCAGGGTGCTCCTCACGTGGAAAATGTCCTTATACCGGCAGACTCTCTGTGGCTCTTATCCGACGTGTCCAATTTGTGCCTACCTGACCATCACTATGGAGCTGGGAGCCCAGTCTTGGGCTCCCCTTTGTTTCCAAGGAAATCTCTGCCTGGAGTAGCCTTTAGTTCTTCAGATGGAATGAAAATACTGCCACAACAATACAATTAATACAACAAAGTATTAATTTGAAGATTTCTACTTAATAAAGGATCCTGGGCAGAAAAGAAATGATGAGTCAGGTGGCCCTTCTCTGTCCTTCGTCGTACAGAAATGAAGAATCAGGCAGAAAGAGAGAGAGAATGAGAGCGAGAGAGAGGCGGCTAGTAGTGTATGTATAAGGGAAGAGGGTACGATGCACTGTAAGATGGGTCACTTTACGGTCACTGGCAAATGCCTAAATGCTGCATTTAAAGGAGGAAGCAGGAAAGCCAAAGGAGTCCAGTCTGGTAGGCAGGACAGTTGCCTACAAGTTCTAATCTATGGCCACCAGCTTGACCACACTGGGTAAGCTGCATAGCTGAAAACTATGTCCAGGGGACTCAGCCCTTCCCCTGGGATGAAAAGTTTACTTGTATTCAAAATGGATGCTAAGGCAACATAAAATTATAAAAATTTACAACAATAGAGTGTTCATATGAAAGAAGTTGCCTGGAGTTTGTTTTGCTTTTAGAAAACTCTGACTTTTTGATTTTAGTTAATTTGAATTGAGCTTCCCTTTATGACAGTGCTCTACTTTGAAGTGGGGATTTTTGAATGTCAAGAATGAAAATCGCCTCTCGGTTGACAGTTTATTAAAGGAAGAGATCGCAGGAGAATAGCACACATAATATTGTAAGACAAAATGTCATAGGACTTGTCATTAACAAAACAAACAATTTAATGTGGATCAAAATATATTTTGAGTATCTCCTTTAAAAAGTCAGAAAAAGAATGTAAAAGGATAACATTTGGTATTATTATGAATATTTGTATATTCCCCTCTGAAAAAACAAAGTATCCAGACTACTAAAACTTTTTAAATAGTCATGTATTAAAATCTATTCAAGTAAATAAGAATTGACCAGGTTTGTACAAAAAAAATTAAATGGAGAAATATCAATCATGTGTGTTACATCGTATTTGTTTCTGTCCCCAGAAGTTCAAGTTCCCTCTGTTCCAATTGTTAGCATTAAATGCAGAATGTAGTCATGTTCTACATGAGAATTTTGTTACTATTTTGATACATGCTTTTAGAATAAGTTAGATGTGATGATTATCACAATCCACTTGTTTATGGTATTCAAGTAGCAAGTTTAGGACTTAAAATGAAATATAATTTGAATTTGAATGTAGAAATGATTACATTGAATAATCAGGTATTGTCCTTTTATGTCGTATCACATCATCACTGTTAGATTTAGTAAGGCAAAAATTCAATTACCAAGTATTATCTTAAAGCATGGATACAAGCTATTACCTGTGCCTTACTAGAAAAAGGGTAAGTTAGGGGGCAAAGCATAAACAAAGCAAAGAGATGCTTACCTGATCTCTAGTGTGACCACAGTTTAATCTTGGTCAATACATTTTACTTCAATTTCCTTATGTGTAAAATTTGCCTTTGAAAACATACACACACACACACACACACACATGTATGAACACATACACTTACAGAAGTAATTCTAGTTAGCAACTTGTTAGATAAAACAAGTTGTAAAAGGTTCTAAAATTGAACTGTTGTTATTTGAATTATGATATACCAGTGGTTTAACTTAAAAGCTTATTTCAGAATATATTCATCAATTCATAATTTCATTTTTAAACTTAATTTTAACAAAATTAAAGTAGTGTTGATATGTAGATATTTATTCTGCTCTCTTTCTCTAGACTTTATTTTGTGCTCTTTTATCCAAGGAAAATTATAAGCATTTAGTTCAAAGAGATGTAAAACAGTAAATTTATGTTAATTTCACAACTGCTTTGTGTCAAACTCTGTACTAGATGTGTTTTTTATCTATTTTCTAACTATAAAAACATTAGTAGGAAATAAATTGCCTTGGGTTATTCACTGGTAAGTGCTACAGCTTAAAAGTATATTCTGGACTGTTTGATCTTGAAAGTGATGTACATATGAGCTTCTGATAATCAGAGAATATATGACTGATCATTTCATAAATCATGCAACATTTAAATGATAAATTCAGAACTTGTTAAAACACTTAGAAAAGTTAAATTTTTACGATATTCATGATTACTACTGCTTAAATCAACTGTTGTATCAAACACAAGCTCTACACGCTACATGTGTGTGATCAGATTATAATGATCCATTGATTACATTTATCAATTTGTACATATATTCATCTGAATACAGTATAAAACTAAAGCCCCATAGTCCAGAATACAACCAATAGAGTATAAGCATGTATTCAGACAGTTCATGAATACTGCAGAAAAACTCATTCGATTCTAGTTATATATATGTTTTTGCCATACATTAGGAAATATTATTTCAGTATGAAATATACAGACATTAAATTTCCAATCATAATTTGTATAAAATTAATAAAAAGAAAAATATCATCCTCCATAACAATCATAATATAATAAAATTTGACAATAATTACTTGAAGAAATAATAGTATATGCCACAAAATGAATTTGTCAGGATCCAATGATCTTAATAAAATGAAAGTCCACAATAAATTATAACTATAATTTCTATATATTTGTGTTATATGAAAGCATATGCATATTTTACTTTAGTAGGATTGCAGTAAAAATACTCATTGAGTGAAAAAAAAAAACAATTGTGATAAGGAAATTAGGGGATGGTTAATTTTGTGTGTAATTTGACTGATCCTCAGGGTGCTCAGAATTTTGCTCAGGTATTATTCTGGACTGGTCTATGAGATTGTTTTTAAATGACTTTAGTAATTGGTAGACTGAGGGTCGTAGTCTCTCCTGACCCCGGAAAGGTGTTACCTTCCAAGATCTACAGTGGATGCCAAAAACCATTAATCACACTGAATCAGAAGGCTGTCATACAGAAGTTGCTCTTGTTTGTGTCTTCCAGCCACAAATTTAGCATCTATCGTGTGATCTACTGGGCAAAGGATGACCTTATAGCCTGGGTATAAGGGCACGTTGGCCTGAGAGTCCATCACGCAGCTCAGAAACGCATGTAATAGAAAAGGTATAAATCACTTGTTCATGAAATTCCCCATTTGATATTTTCAGCTCATGCTTAATCATAGATAGGTAACTAAAACCATGGAAAGCTAAAGCATGGATAAGGGGGAACTAGTGTAAAGCAGCTAGCCAGCCCTAAAGTGGGTGGGCTTCGTTTGATCAGTTGAATAGAATCAGATCAGGTCTATTCAGCAGAATAGAACAAAGTGGCTAATCATCACTCGAGTAAGTGAGAATTTTTCTTTTCTTTTCTTTTTATATTTTTTTTTGCAAGAATTTTTCTTAACTTTTATACTCAAAGCAAAACTTTGGCTCCTCCTGGGTCTTCATCCTGCTCTCCTTTGAACTGAAATGATACCATCATTTCTCCTGGATCTCATGTTTTGAGGCTCAAACTGGAACTATACCCTTGGTTTTCCTGTGTCTGCCTCCAACATTTCAACTCACACTGTAGGCGTTGAACTTACCTGCCTCCATGATCGCATCACATGAGGTATTTTTTATAATAAAGCAATCTCTCACTCTCTCTCTCTGTACACACACACACACACACACACACACACACATTTCATTGATTCTGTTTCTGTGGGGAATTCTGACACTATAAATGTCACTCTTAAAAAAAGTAAGAAACACTCCTTAATAATATTTTATTTTTTTCAGTTCCTCATCCACTGCGAGTAAATGAGCTATTATTGAATGGGAAATTTTCCAACCAACACTCTTCTATCAGTATAACCATATTTTCATATAACTTCTTATTCAGATAATCAGTGCAGAAAAATCTTACCTTTTATTAAATTTTTCTTTCCATTTTATACTCTATTTCTCCTAGTACAATAATATAGTAGCTTGATCATTATATAAGTTAATGTAAATTCTAAAATATTTTTTCTATAAAATTATACAGTATTTCATATTATTAGCTATTTAAAGGGTACAAACTAAACCTTACAGATGTCCTAAGTGCTTCTCAGTATGACTTATGGAATCTTAGAAGAAAGTGAGTCTATTTTTTTTCCTTTTGATACAGAGCCTCAAGCTGTCACCCTGGATAGAGTGCTGTGGCATCACAGCTCAAATCAACCTCCAATTCCTGGGCTCAAGCAGGTCTCCTGCCTCCGCCTCCCAAGTAGCTGGGACTACAGGCGCCCGCCACAATGCCTGGCCATTTTTTGGTTGCAGCCGTCATTGTTGTTTGGCAGGTCTGGGCTGGATTCGAACCCGCCAGCCCAGGTGTTTGTGGCTGGTGCCTTAGCCTGTTGAGCCACAGGCGCCAAGCCAGAAAATGACTCTTACTCTATTTTCACATCTTAATTTGGAAAATATATTTGAACTCACCTCTTACCCTAGAAAGCCTTTATGGGATGACTGAACTGTTGTTTTATTCATAAATGTGGTGGATATTTAATCGTAAGTACTAATATGGTTGTTCCCTGAAAAATCTTAATGGCAAGGAGAACACTGACAAGAAAAAGAGACCTATAATGAAGTCTGCAGTGTGGCTGGAACTTAGGACAGACTGTCGAGCTTCTAGAAAATCTGGCATGACTTATTTCCTCAGACATAATCATTTCCATTTAGGAGACAGTAGTTTAAATTTTCTTATAGAACAAGACATGAAGCCACCTTATCTGTCCTTTATTTTAACTGAGATAATTTTCCTTAATAATTGACAGAATAAGTAACACTAAATAGGTTCTGATTTAATTGTTTAAGAACTTTCTATCTAAAACACCTTCTGTGGGCATTGTTTAAAACCACAGTTGTGTAATTAGTTATTAGATATGCTTTTTATTATATATGCTTAGCATATTAATAATTGCAATAGTATTATTATTATATATGCTTAAACATCAAGACTATTTTGCAATAAATATTAAAAGCATTCAGAAGATTGAAATGGTAAAAACAATTTGTTAAGTATAAGATGTAGGTGTTATTTACTTTTAGAAAAATAACAAGAATTTTCAAAAATTTCAAATTTGATTCTCACTTGCATAAGAGAAACCCAATACATTAATTAGACTGAGCATATGGGATCTGTAAAAAAACTTATTTATGATTTCCACCCCCTCAGGTGGGAGAAAAACACAATTTGTTTAAATGGTGATGGGATCCAGCAAAGAGTAATATTTTGAACACATTGGTAATGGAAGACATAATTGACAGAGTAATGTCGCTAGGGAGGATAGAAATGGATGGAATACAGTGAGCATATGGAAGCTTGTATCTAGCCCTGAGAAAGATATGTCTTCTGTTGAAAATTTTGGCAAAAATAAAGAGACGTGAGCCAGATTTCCAGCTGTCAATTAAGCTTCGGCAATATTAACTTTTCATTTTCACTACTATCATATAGACTGGGAATCTGAGAATGCTTTTCTCAACTTTCCAACCATACAGAATAGTTAACTAGTATAATGCCTTGTTGGATTCTGCCACCAAGAAGCACTCAGATAATGTTAAGAAATTGGAAGCTATTATTGTCTTCCAGCAGAACAGAAGTCTCATGAGCAAAAAGTAGACATGAAATTTTCCCTATATCTGGAAATTCTCTTAAAAATAATCTGGTTTAGAGCCATTAGTTAATGAGGCCTAATTGGCAGGGTCATCTTCATTTTCTGAAATCCAGTGGCATTTTTCTTTATTCTTCATTCTCCTAGCTCTTCTATACCTGTACTAGTACCTAATTCCCTGTATACTGTTTCTTCTAGTTTGAAAGACTTAAAACAAAGGACATAAAATTTGTATTTTCTGATGAGGGAATGTGGTTGCAGATACAATGCAGTTATAATATAAAAGCTGAAGTCTGAAGCAGTTTCAATCTGAATTGTAGGAAGAAAATTTAATGATAAAAAGGGAAGTTGAATATATATAAGAAGTCCTGTTCCTCTTTAGAGAATGACAGAAAGAACTAACTTGGAGATATGATATGGATTAGCAGCCATGGAAACTAGGTAAAGTTGACAGTCACTAGATAGTGCCCAAAATATTTTTTCTTCATGATCTCTAGATATTGAAAGCCACATAAGGAAAATAAAGGACCAAACTGGCCAAAACGCAAAAACATTAAGGATAAACATTCAAATGATAAGTGATAGAGAAAGTAGGATCTTTAAGTGACAAATGTAGATGTTACAGAAATAACCTAATAAGTGCGTGTGAAGCATTTAGCCTTACATGGATTTATTTAGGTGTTTTAGAGTTTTTTCCCCCCGTGGTGAAACAAAGTCCAATGAATGGTGCCCCTATGCCTTTGGTGGCTGAAGGGCAGGCTAGGCAAGTTGATGAGTAAAAGGATTATGAGCCTAGATTAATCAGTTATGATAACTATTGAAATTTGTGAGGGAGAAAGAGATCGGTGCATAGCAACTCTAGGTAAATGAAGAAGTATTATGGGGGAATCTAAAATGATGGATTGGATAGAGAGGTGTGATTCATATTTTTCTTCAGGTAATTTACAGATAAGAAACTTTTGTAGGACATATTGGGGAACTAATCCTATGGACATTAATGTTTATAAAAGGATATATACATATATACTTTAAATCCCAAAAAACGACCCAGGAAAACAATTGTGGAACATGACTCACTTGTTTCTAAAATCAAAATGTGCCTCAGGCCAGGTGCAGTGGCTCATGCCTATAATCCTAGCACCCTGGGAAGCCAAGGCGGGCAAATCATTTGAGGTCAAGTGTTAGAGTCCAGGCTGAGCATCAGTGAGACTTGTCTCTACTAAAAATAGAAAATTAGCAGGGCATTGCGGCAGGAGTCAATAGTCTCAGCTACTCAGGAAGCTGAGGTGTGCAGATCTCTTGATTCCATAGAGTTTGAAGTTTCTGTGAGCTATGACTATGCCATGGCACTCAACCCCTGGGCAACAGAGTGAGGGTCTATCAGAAAGAAAGGAAGGAAGGAAGAGAGGGAGGGAGGGAGGGAGGGAGGGAGGGAGGAAAGGAAGGAAGGAAGTTGTTTCAGTTTTCTTTACAGTCCTTAACCTATCCTTTACCTTGTGGATCTGAAAGACTTCTTATCTTATTCATATAATTTACTTATGAGTATAGCCAAGGAATAGATAAGACTTTGTTACTATAAGTAAAGATTTATGATTTCCTATTAAACATTTAATTTTTTTCCTTTTTCTTATTTTATTAAAATTAAAGTCTATTTCTATGGCTGACTATTGTATATTTATTCATTCAGTGGCAATTTGGTTCAAGTTATTCATCTGGCCTTTTGATTTATAACTATAGTTGGATAAATTAGAACTAAACGAGTAGGATATTAGTAGCCTAGACATGGTAAATTGCTTGATAATCTAGGCAGGTGTGCGATCATAATGACCCTATAAAACGCTAAGGGCCAATTCATGGCTAAAATATTATTATAAGACTGCATATGGTTAGAATATAAATATACATTTTTAGGTTTGTCTTGAAATGAAACGTTATTTTGTTGGAAAATTATTACAATCAAATCCATCACATCACATTAAAAACTATCCCCCAATGTTCAAGAAATCATGATTACTTCTTCTACTACACTTTCTGATATTTTTTTCTTTTCGTCATAAATAAGTTTCAGTGTTCTCTTTCCAAAGGTCCTCCCTCTGGACAATCTCTCAAATTCTCTCTGGTCTCTGGGGCTCCTTTCCTCCACCTCCTCGACAGAAATCTAGGCCTTTGGGTACCTCATTCTGTTGCACGTCACTCAACTGTGCCCAGGTCTGGGACAAAGCAGCAGGAGGAAACAGAAAGAGGAATGGCAGTGCAAGCCCATCACACCTGGGTGTTTAACTCCTTGACTCTGGAAGAAATTGTTCCTCCCTTAGAGTTTTGCTCTTCCGAGTGGAGGGTGCCCCTCCACTGGTCACTGTCGTAGAACTGTTTCAGATATAGTGCATGAAAGAACAAAGAAGAAAGCAAATCTCTCTCTGAGCTCAGAAGTTCTACTTCCCACCCAAGGGAACAGACCTAGATGGCTTTTAATATTAGTTTCATGTGTGCTGTAAAAATGATCTATGCTTAACAGAAATTTGTTTTCTCACAGTTCTGTAGTCCAAAAGCTTGAGATGAGTTTTATGTGCTAAAATTGAGGTATGGGCCGTGTTGGTTCCTTCTGGAGGGTTCAGGGTGAAATCCATTCATTACCTCTTCTGCCTTGAGACGGTGCAGTATTCCTTGGTCTATGGCTGTATCAATCAAATCTCTGCCTACAAGTTACAATGCTTTCTTTTCTTTTCTAATAAATTCTTTCTGTTTCCTGCTTGTAACAATACTTTTGGTTTCATTTATGGCACATCTAAAAAATCAGAGATATTCCCCTCTTCTTGAGATTCTTAATTTAATCACCTCTGCAAATTTCTTTTAGACACATAAGAAAATACAGGTTCCAGCATTTAGACTATCTATCCTGTGGCATATATTCTAATATTCTACTATGCACATAGGGCTGTTATGCAGCTTATGATAACTTGGGCTGGAATTCTTGTTGGGAGTATCACTGTGCTCACTTTTGTGTTTCTGGTTCAGGCTGTGGGATACTGGAAGGAGAAAAGGATAAACACAGATAGTTCAATGAAACTTCAAATCCAGGCCTCTTCCTCAATCTGCCTCCTACTATTTAGTTTTAAAATAGTTGCTTCTAGCATTCTCTGTCCACAAGGTGGAAGGGTCAGAAGTATGTTTGCTTATGTTGCCTTCTCAAGAACTAGATTCTCCAAATGTTATTTTTAACCCTCATTTTCAAATCTAAGTATGCAAAAATAAAATTTAAATCACTAAATTTAAATTTAAATCATTAAAATTTAAATCACTAAAGAGTATTGGAATAACCCTTGGAATGAAAATAGCGGTGCCCTGCTCCATCTTTTCTCTGACCTGACTTCTGCCCCTCAGAAGCCACATTTCAACATGTTTACAGATTTTTGGTCTTCTATTTGAAATGCATGTTCCTGAATATTGTTTATACTTCTGTGTTCATTTTCAATGTTATATATTAGTATTAATTTTCTGTAATGAAAGATAAAATATTTGTGAAGCCTTCCAGAATTTTTCACTTTCTGAATACACATACATAGTACAATCACATCTCCCAGTCCCAGAACAGATAATAAAACATTTAGATCGGAAACCTGCTTTCATTGTGATTAATATGTAAATCAAAATTTATTATTGTATGTGATAAAATCAATATATATTATTGTATGTTCATTGACTCATATGGACATTATGATTAGATTTTCTTTGTCTTAGATATGTTGTTCCTGGAATTAATCCTGTTTGACCTTTTTGTTTGTTCAATAATAAGATCATCACTTAACACACTACACAAATGTTTTATTATTTTCTTAATTTTTTTTTTTTGAGACAGAGCCTCAAGCTGTCACCCTGGGTAGAGTGCGTGACATCACAGC
Source organism: Perodicticus potto (assembly GCA_963574655.1). Taxonomy (NCBI): domain Eukaryota; kingdom Metazoa; phylum Chordata; class Mammalia; order Primates; family Lorisidae; genus Perodicticus; species Perodicticus potto. Next base: position 19,293 of record CAUYRH010100362.1, read on the forward strand.
TCACAGCAACCTCCAATTCCTGGGCTCAAGCGAGTCTCCTGTCTCTGCCCCCCAAGTAGCTGGGACTTCAGGCGCCCACCACAACGCCCGGCCATTTTTTGGTTGCAGCCATCATTGTTATTTGGTGGGCCCGGGCTGGATTCGAACCCGCCAGCTCAGGTGTACGTGGCTGGCGCCTTAGCCCGTTGAGCCACAGGAGCCGAGCCTGTTTTATTATTTTTTTATTTCCTGTTTTTTCTCTGTACTTGCACTAGCTTTTCCACCAATTTTTCATCATAAATATATATAAACCTTTCCTATTCCTCAAACACCTTCTGCTTTGTCATCTTGTTTCTGAAATCTCTCTCTTTCTCTCGCACACACACTCACACTTACGGAAACACACAAAATCTTACGTGCTAGTTTGGCCTAATTTCATCAATTTTTAATCATCATTTATTCATTCACTTTATCAGTCTCTGATATCTCTCTCTCATATGCTAAAAATGAAGTGAGATATCCTTGATCTGATCTGCCTTCCAACCCTCTTCTCATGTCTTTGTCTATGAGGACAGAAGCTGGGATACAGATTCCTTTCCTCCCTCGCACCTTCCTTCGTTCATCTCTTCCTTCCTTCCTTTCTTTCTTCCTTCTTTTTGTCTCTCTATAATTCACTTTCTTTCATTCAGTAGCAATCTTCTTACAACACTGCCTTTCATACTAACTATATGCATTTTATTTTAATAACTACCAAAGCTTCGCAACTTATTTTCTTAAATTTAAATTACCTTTATATTGTTCATTTTACCCTTTCTGCATTATAATAAATATTACTCGTGAATGTTTTGTAGATGGCATACCACATTAGATGGATAGTAAGTGAACAGTCATGATAATACATTAAAGAATATTGAACAATTTATAAAATTATATATCCAGATAGCCTGTGAAGAGACATTTTCTATATATAAATAAAGACATATTATATGCTTATGATCACACCTATGGTTGAATATCAATTATTGGGTCAAAGGATAATTTTGTTTCTTGACATTATCTTTAACATTTTCTATTGGTGTCACAACAATATTCCATAGTTCATTAAAATCTAACATAAACATCAACAGCCTGAATGCTCCTTAATTAAGCTATGTAAATAGGTGTGGATGTATATTTGCATGAATGTGGATTTTAGGTTCTTTCTTACTTATCCTAACTTTTGAGGACTTTGTTTTTTGTAGGAGGACGGTAATTATTGACATGGAATATGGTCTGTAGTGGTCACATTAAGTATTTATCTCAAGAATTACATACTAGAATGGCTTCCCCAATTTTATTACTGAAGGCTGAAAAGGAGAGAGAGAGAGAGAGAGAGTCCACACACACCACCACATACAAAGCAGAGGGAGAGGTGAGAAGCAGGAGCGAGGCAGAGGATGCTTCAGCCGGAAGTGTCAAAATAAACCCTACGTGAATTCTCAGAGCCACATGTCCTGGGTTTTTGCTGAATAGTGGACATGTGGTCCGACCCTTAGATAATGTTGAAGGATTTGGAGTCTGAAAGGCCAAGCCTGATGGCTTCTTTTCTCTCACAATGCATTTTATGACAGAACGCTTTGGAATTATTTTAAAATACAGCATCAAGAATAACTAGTCACTGACTTAGAATAAATCATAGTAGCAGGGCTATGGTTAAATGTTGGTGGTTAGTCACATTATGAAGGATCAGAGAAATGATTTCAACCCAAAGTTTTAGAATTCAAAACTGTGGATAAATATTATGAAACAGAAACATTCATGTGGGGAACCTTTATGAAACTTTTAAGATTTTGTGTTGTTTTCTCTCAGGATCTTAGAAAATAAAAGCAAAACTATATTGAACTTTCAGTTTAAATTTGTTTAACCTTATTCTACATCTACTTTCTTTACACCACTCCATCCAGCAAAATTGGCATATATATTTACATGTATATATTGAATTCTAATTCTATTGCAGGAAATAGACTAGTAAAGATTCGACCATATCCCTTTGCCTAATTCTTCGTAAATAAACCAATATTGTTCCAGGCGGATGAAATTCACTATTTATGGGTGGTAACCATTCATTTTTTGTGTCCATATGGACCTGGGGAAAGCAAGGAAATGCAACTGAAGTAGAAACACACATTACAGACGGGCAATCCCTCAGGGGTGTGTTGCATGTGGGTTTGTATGTGTGTATGTGTGTGTGCACGCACTCAGTACGTTGGGAAGAGGAAGATGCCCGATGCTTATTCTCAAAACGGAAACTACTTTTACTACATTTTCCTCATATAAACTTTGGTTGTTTCTTTTCGAAAAAAAATCTTTTTCATGGTCTTTTTTTTTTAAATTTTTTTAGAGACAAAGTCTCACTTTATCGCCCTTAGTAGAATGCCATGACAGTGCAGCTCACAGCAACCTCCAGCTCCTGGGCTTAGGCAATTCAGGAGCCTACCTGCTCAGCCTCCCAAGTAGCTGGGACTACAGGAGCCCACCACAATGCCCCGCTACTTTTTTTTTTTTTTTGCAGTTTGTCTGGGCCTGGGTTCAAACCTGCCACCCTCGGTATATGGGGCCAGTGCCCTACTCACTGAGCCACAGGCACACCTTCATGGTCTTATTTTCTAACAACTTAATCATCTAATGTACATTTCTCTCTATCTGTGGTACCTATAACATAACTAATTTCTCTTAATAAATTAAAATACAAAGAGAGGTGACAGCATGACCACCATTTGCTGTGGCACTATATATTCTTTTAAGACCTTTATTCCTTTTCTGTTTGAGAAATAACTTGCCACATTCAACGAACATTAGATGATTTTCTGCCATATGTGGCAAATCAGTGAAGATTCCATAATAATAATTATTGTCTTTCTTTCCTAGAACAGAGTGAAGCAAAGGATATTCGGTCTCCTGTTTATTATCCTCTTTTCCCAAAAGAACACAGCCTGGTAATTGGAAAAATGTTCAGCCACCCCAAAGTCATTTCACATGTGCTTCCCCTCATCACTGATTAATGATTCTGACTGTCTCCTTTCCTCTAATGTGTGAAATTAGGTCTTTTTACTGTGGCGTGGCTTGTTAAAAGAGAGATGTGTGTTTCAGTCAGGTGGTATGATGCCCTCCCAGCAGTGTGTGAAGCAGGCAGTTAGAGGGTCAGGCACCATGGGTCCAACCAGGCACACAGGTGTACGAGGAGCGTGCTATGACAATCCACAGTAAAATTATTTTATATCAAACTATGTTAATGACATGATTTTATAAATCACAGAGGGCTATGACTAAGGCAGGGACTACTCAAAATTTAATTTTCCTGGGCACATTTCATGAAAATAAAAGATCACAATGTGAAAGTGCCTGGGGCATCCCATGGCTTTAAAACTGGCTGATTCTTTGAAACTGATGCTTAAAATACATAAGCTTCCATTATAAATTAGTTTTTAAAATAGCATCAGCTAAAGTGGATATTAAACTTAAAACAAATGTATAACAATTAATATAAAAGTAGATTTTAGGGCAAGGAATTAGACTATGTGTTTGTATTAGCTACTTACCTTTTGTGTGTAAATTACCTTTCCCTTCTGGAAATCCAGTGGTGTTAGCAAACTAGAAAATAGAGCATCATCTAGTGCCTTTCAACAACCTATACTATATTCTTAAAGTAAAGAGTATTTCATTTTTGTTAAAGATCCATGATGTTGGTTCAAATATATGCTAAAAACATTTGTTTTGTTATATGTTGTGTCTTCAGAAGCTGGGTACTTATTGAGAAGAGAGAAGTGTTAGTTGAAACAGGGAACAAAAACAAATGAATATTTTAATAGTTTCAAAGGAACGACCGAAATTTAAGAGCCTTGAACTTTTGAATCATTATGACCATTCCAAAGAAAATAGAAAGATAGTAGTTAAAAGTAAATATTGTTTTATATAGTATAATATAGTTATTGAGAAAAATATAAAATATATTTATATTGCTTATAGGTAAATGAAAATGAAGTTCCAAAGGGAAAGGATTGTTTTCTCTTCATTCATTGCTATAAATATAATGTCTGTAATAATAATTTATATATCAACAGCACTCAAGGAGAATTTTCTGACCAATAATTATTTCTTTATATCTGATTTTGATTGCTAGTTTTCTATTGGCAATAGTAAAATAACACACCAATCAGTTGTATCACTGTATCTGCTTGGAGTATAATTAACAATGATCATTTAGCTTTGGGTAACATGAACTCTCACCTAGTATCTTTTTTTGGCGGATATTAAAAATCAAAATAAGCCTTCATATGAAAGCTATAAATTAGCTCTATATGATTGCACCAATGTACACAATTATGATTGAATAAAAGTATTAAAAAAATAAAAAATAAAAAATAAAAATAAAAAAAAATAAATAAAAATAAATAAAAAATCAAAATAAATTTGGTGCTCATTTAAAAAACAATGTTTTCTCATCCACTATTGGGAATATGAAATTTTCTATGACTAAACAAATACCAAATGTCATAAAATGTTAATGTCATTCATTTATTAATCTGAGAAACCTACATTGTGTACCTGCTGTAGTTTGAAGAAACAAAAAATGCGCCATTTCCTCAAGGGTTTTATAGCTTTGTGGATGAAACGGATGTCTGAGCACATAAATATAAGTGAGAGGAAACATTTAATGTTAGAAGTATACAAAAAAATGCAGAAGGATTAGTCAGGAAACAAGTGGACAGTAGTAGAGGAGAAATCAGAGAAAGTCATCAAGTTCGATCCAAGACTTTAATAATGAACAGGAAGTAACGATAGTATTTCAGTCATTCAAAACATATGGCCTATAAAATTTATATTCTTAAATTGTAATGCAAATACAAGTATTGCCTGTACTTCCTATGTTTGAGAATTTTTAAGCCACTAATTAACCTCAAAATTATTTTAACCAATGAACACTTTTATACATTTGTGCTTAATAGTTCTTCCCAACCATAAATTATGTCATCTTAGATAATTTCAATGTTCTTAATAATAACAGCTAAGCAAGCAGTAAAACAAAATCCCAGTGCCGAGAGATAAGATATATTCTTCACATCCATTCAATTTAGGCATATATTCTGTTGATTGACGTGAATCCAAACTATTCCACTTATATATCCTTAACTTGAATAATCAGTCTTTGTCTACAATCACCTGCTGATTCTCCAGTCCATTTCCATAATTGTGGTTCTTACTGTGCCTCACAGTCAACTTTTGTTCTTAATGCCTTTAACTTCACTCCTTTGCCTTCATTTATTTCCTTATCTAGCTTTCATTCTGTGGCACAAAATTTGAACCACTCTTTTGAGATTATCGACGGGCCTGTTCCTATGTTGGAATTTACATAATAAGCAGGGTCAAAATGAGGATGAAGACCAATCAGAGGAAAAAGAAACAAAATAAAGAGCTAAAGGGGATGAAACATTTATTATTTCACAGAACAGGTGCTACGGAATGAATGTTGTGCTTCTCCCACAAAGTCATGAGTAGAAGGCCTACCCGCCAATGTGATTGTGTTTGGAAATACGGCATTCCCTTGCTTCTCCACAGTTTTGCAGTCTATGGTTTCAGTTACCCTGGGCAAGAGGGGTCTGAAAATTTTAAGAAATAAAAAATTTATAAGTTTTAAATTGTGTGCTTTTCTGAGTAGCATGATGAAATCTCAGGCCATCTCATACCTTCCTGCCTTGGCCATGAATCCTGCCTTTGTCCAGCAGATCCACCCCGTCTACCTCCCAGCCTGAGAGCTACTCAGGAGTCATCTCAGTCTTCAGATCACTTGTCACATAATAACAGGACTTAAATTCAATCACCCTTATTTTGCCTGACAATGGCCTCAAAGCTCAAGAGTACTGATTGCCTAGGCCAAAAGCAGCCATAAAGTCCTGTGGCTTATTGAGTAGGGCACCGGCCCCATATACTGAAGGTGATGGGTTCAAACTCTACCTCGCCAAACTGCAAAACAAAAAACCAGCCGTGC
>CAUYRH010100367.1:0-10719 GCA_963574655.1 Perodicticus potto
AGGAGGGGTGATAACAAGTTCTACATGCGAGCGGGTGGTTCCACGACCGCAAAAGTTCGCCCAAACTCATGGAAGTGTACAGTAAAAGGGTGCATTTGACTTTAGGTAAATGACACCTCAATTAACGTGCCTGGGAAAAAAATCTTGTGGAAGAATATCACACAGCCGGGGAAATGGAGATGGCCGAGTAAATGAAGCCGGTCATTTGCAGAGCAGCGAGCGCGATGTGCCTGGACCTCGGCGGGGTGAGGACGCTTTGCACACGCAGGGCCGGCGCACTGGAGGGAAAAGCGCCAGGACACGCCGGGGTCTCTCGGGGGGGAACCAAATACGGTTCTTCTCCTGGCGTTTGGTTTGATTTTTGTAGCAAACCGCTCTTCGGTTATGGGGGAAACGTCACAACAGCCCGGAACTGTGGTCCGCTTGCAGGGCTCTCAGGCGCTGTAGAGCGCTGTTTTTTTTCTTGGGTAGATTCCTCAAGCCCGAGGGATCCCACGCGAGGGAGTCGGGCGGGGCGGGGGCGGGACGGGGGCGGCGCCCTCGCTGTGCTTGTCACCCGCTGCGAGGGGCGGGCCCCTATTGGTCGGCAGGGGAAGAGGCATCCCACCGAATAGCGTCACTACCGGAGCTGAGTGGAACCCAGGCGGCCTCAGTATGATGAGTGAGTGCTGGGCTGGGGCTGGGCTGGGGCTGGGGCTGGGGCTGGGGCTGGGTAGGGGGCCAGGCCTGCCCTACCAGGCTGCAAAGGGCCAGGTGAGCTTACCTTCGCTCTTGCTCTCTCGATCGCTGTCTAGAACAGGCGGCTGCTGCTGCAATCGGGGGAGGTGAGTTACCCGGATTGCCTTCATCGCCAGGACTACCCCTGGGCCCTGGCCGGGTATGGCTGGAAGACCACAGAGACGCGGTGCTGCCCTCACCTCCCTCCCAGAGCTGCCTATAGACAGCAATACTCAGTACTCCAGGGAAAAGCCGTACCTCCTCCCCTGCACGCCTCGCTTCCCCTCCGGTCCCAGCTTCTCCTTTAGTCCGTCTTTGCATATAAGCACATAAGGAAGGTTTTGTTTGGAAGGAGGTTGAATGCTAAATAAACACTACAGTGTTTTATTTCATACCCCCCGCCCCCATTTATACACACACACACACACACACACAAACCTGAGAGCCAACGAGGGCCAGTGACTTCCCAGCCTCACACAGCAAGTTAAAGACAAATCAGAGCTGTACCTGGTCCTCCTAAGACATCCATTGTCCCCAACTGGGTCTACAGCCGCCAGCTCTTCTTCACCTTGGGACCCCTCTCCAAGCTGCTGTCTTTTAAATGCTAACGTCCCCAGAAACTATCAAGGAATTCCTAAGAGGGGTGTCTTCCGCGAGCCCACACCCCCACCCAGCTTCTCTCCCCGCTCCCACAGCCCTGGCCGTGGGGGCCGTGCCCGTGGTGCTCAGTGCCATGGGCTTCACGGGGGCAGGAATCGCCGCCTCCTCCATAGCGGCCAAGATGATGTCTGCAGCAGCCATTGCCAACGGGGGTGGAGTTTCTGCCGGCGGCCTGGTGGCTACTCTTCAGTCAGTGGGTAAGTGTCTGGGACAGGAGGACCAGAGCCAGGAGAGGATCCAGCCCAGAGGCTGGGCCTCAGGGAGAGCCTGTCCTCTCCCTGCAGTTCTGAGATACTCAACGTACTAGCCTTTGTCTTTCCCCCACTGTCTCTTCTTCTGGCTCCTTCTGAGTGAGGTTTAAAGTGAGAATAGAGGGGTGAAGAGGTGCTGGGATGACAGTGGAGGGAAGGAGCCCTGGCCCAGGGTGCATGATGACCGGGCTTTGGGTTCAACCTTACCCAAATATGACACCGAGGTGAGCTGGACAGTCCCTACCCTCTCTGGGCCTCACTGGCCTCTTGTGCAAAGTGAGGAGATGGTCCAGCCTAAGCAAGAGTGAGACCCCCCATGTCTAAAAATAGCTGGGTGTTATGGCAGGTGCCTGTAGTCCCAGCTACTCGGGAGGCTGAGGCAAGAGGATCATTTGAGCTCAAGAGTTTGAGGTTGCTGTGAGGTATGAAGTCACAGCACTCTACCAAGGGCGACAACATGAGACCCTGTCTCAAAAACAAAAAACAAAAAAAGTGAGGGGATGGTGCAGATCTTGGGGTCTGGTCTGTGAATGAATCTTATTGTTTATTATTATTATTATTATTATTATTATTATTATTATTATTATTTTGTAGAGACAGAGTCTCACTTTATTACCCTCAGTAGAGTGCGGTGGCATCACACAGCTCACAGCAACCTCCAACTCCTGGGCTTAGGCGATTCTCCTGCCTCAGCCTCCCGAGTAGCTGGGACTACAGGCGCCCACCAAAATGCCCGGCTATTTTTTGTTGCAATTTGGCTGGGGCCGCCACCCTTGGAATATGGGGCCACCACCCCACCCACTGAGCCACAAGTGCCGCCTGTCAGTGAATGACTCTTCATCTCTCTGTTCCTGTGAAGTCACCTGTCTTTTCTCTTTTAGCCACCTCCAGCATTCTTTGCCCTAAGCAGAGCCCTAGGGGATTTCAGGACATGGAAAAAGGATCCAGATGAAGTTTCTGGGCCTCAGACCTCCTGAGGGGCCTGGGCCACTGGCCACTGCCCATTCCCCTATGCTTACCCTTAATTTTCTCCGCAGGGGCTGCTGGACTTTCCACATCATCCAATGTCCTCCTGGGTGCCACTGGATCAGTTCTGGGGGCCTGGTTGGGGAATTCAAAACAGGCACCTTCTTCTTCCCTAGCTAAAGAAGAAGAAGCTGAAGAAAACCAGCTAAGAGAAAATGTGCCCCAAGATGAACCTCCAAAACCCCCAGTCAAGTCCAAAAAAAATGAGAAATAAAGATCGCATGCAGGTGCACCTCCCCGTCTTTGCGTTTTGCAGCTCTGGTTGGGGAGTTCTGAGCTACAGGTTGAAGGCCTCCCTGTTCTCCCAGCCTGCCTTGTTGCGGAGGGTCAGAGGGAGGTAGCAGGTTGACCAAGCACAGAATCAGCAGGAAGCAGGCTTTGGATCCCAGACTTGCAAGGGACGGGTTCTCGGGCCTGGAGCCGTTCATGGGCCTCAGTTTCCCCTTCATTCATTGTTGAGGTTACAGGTTCCTGTTGGGAGGAATGAGTAAAGTGTAGCCAGGATACATGCTGAACCACTGACCCCAGAGCCCTCTGTCCTTTCCTAATTAATAGCACTACACATCCATTATGATGAGTAAGTCACCCAGTGTCTTCTTTTTCCTTCTGGTTCATAGGAAGAGAGCCCCAACTGGTTCCCAGAGAAAAACTAGATTCATAAACCCTCTCGCAGCTAGATGTACTCAGAGGGCTGAGTTCTGTCCAGTGAGAGGTGAGCAGAAACAAGGCATATTTCTGGGCATGCAATTAAGGGGAGTTCCTGGGCCCTCCTTTGCCCCCTTCTTTTTTTTCCATGGGCTCTGCTGCAGGCAGGAGTGTCTGTTATACCGGTTGTTGATATTAGCACCTCGAGGAAGGCAGAACAAGACTGCAGCAGCCTGGGTCTTCCAGAGCAAAGCCACCACTCCAGCTGGGACTTTTAGATGACAGAGTAACAGGAACAGTTTCTCTTGTGTAAGCCAAGAGGGTTTTCTTTTACCGCAAACAAACGTGCATCCTCATGAATACTGTAGGGAGTCTTGATTGAAGAATTAGCCAAACAAAGATGGTCATTTTGACTTCTGTTCTATATCAGAGACATCACTAAAATATCAGTCAAGGATTAAAGAACGACATAAATCCATGGACAAAGAGAAAGAAGTGAGATGACAGTAACAAAAGTTTAGGAGCCAGAAATGACATGGACAAGTAGTTCCACTTAGCAGCTCCAAGAAAGCTGAATCTGGTGTCGGTAAAGAGAAAGAGGCAACTTTGCTCATAGGACCTCCAGAGGCTTGATCAGCAGAGTGACATGTGCTCTGGTGGTGGGTGGTAAGGTAGGCTGACAGCAAGGGGGCTGGCTGGAAGTCTATTTAAGAAGCAGACAGATCCAGGGAATCTCTTTTCAGTAGACTACTGGAAATTTATCTCTGGAGAGGTTGGGTCTCTGGACCAAGGGGGCACTAGGTAAGACTTAGAGAGCAGAAGTTTCATACTGAAAGTAAGAGTCTGCATAACAATTGTTGAGACCCTCGATCTTTATCAGTAGGTACCCAGAATGCTGGCTGCCAGGCTAAGAAATCCAAGATGGACTGTAGTGAATTCTTACACGTTTATGTTCCCCTTGGCATCCATTTGAATCTAAGCTAGACTTTCTCATACAGAACCAGGGGTTGGTCACCTTGACAGTTTCCAATTCTCTACTACTTCCCACTCCTTCAAGATGATTGTTCCAAATATCTGATTTATACACCTGCCTCCTGGTGACCACCCCTCTGTGAAGCAACTGTGTACAACCTGTCTGAGACACCCCCTGGCCCCCACATTCCACATGGACTGTACAGACATGTCACAGTGACCCCCCCATTGACATTGGTGTTCATGCCCCAACTCTCATTCATCATTGGCTGAGGGTTGTTCTGGGAGGCATCAACACCCCAACACTTCCTGCCTTGTTGGGTGGGGCTCTGGGAGGGAGAGTCACGGGTTCTGGAAGTAGGGCACAGCGGTAGGGACTGGGAGAGAGAGTGCAGGGGTGGGGACAAGGCTCCCACAGTGCTGCACACGCACAGGGCACACCAGATAAAAGGCACTCATGCTGGGAAATAGCTCCGTCCCACTTTTTATGGGAGCAGATCTTGCCCGGAAGCAACGCGGCCAAGGACAGAACTGGAGGTGTCCAGCCCCGGGAGGCCTCCTCTTGCCAAGGACACTGCGGCAAGGGACCCCTGCTGACCGGAGAACAAACTGACCAAGGAGAGAAGAGTTAGCGGTTTGATTCTTTCCCACCAGAGGGCGCCAAAGACAGAGATCTCAGCAGTACTACACTGCGTCTTTGGTAACTGACAAACAGCGAGCTAAGCGCTGTTAAGTACATTAAGTATTTGAATCCGCACAACCACCATGAAGAGTTGCCATTATCCCATTTTCACAGACGAGCCCCTGAATCCTGAGAAGGTTCTCTGTCACCTCCCCAAGGGATCCTCCCAAGGGCCATTTTGCCGGGAGGCTAATGTGCTCCTCTCCCGAGCGTTCTGCATCCTGTCCCTTTTCCTGCCACCCAGAGCTCCACTCGACCCCCGCATCCATTGACTCTTTCTGCAGGGATCTCCAGACCTAGGCTTGGATTCCTCTTGGCTGGATTTGACCGAGTTCTTTCAAGACAACGAAAATCCGGTGCCTCTCCAAAGCCTCTCTGCAATCCTGGGCAATGCTGCCTTCCTCACCCTGCTGAGCACAGATAGTCCCAGGCGTTCCTTGGCCATCCTCTGCTCACCGGAAAATGGGCAGCTCTGAAAAGTCCTGGCTAGGCGAGTGGCAAATACAGGCCTTGGGATCTCACACGTACCCTTGGCCTCCAAGAGAGGACCCAAGAAAAGACAAAACACCCTTCAGCCCCATGCTGGAAACTCCATGAGGACAGAAGCTGTGGAGCATTAACCAATGTCTCAGAGCACTTAGCAGATGAGAGGACATTCAACAAATATGTTCTGAATTAATTCTTTTTAAAGCATCTTTTCCGAGGAACCCAAGCCCTCCCTCTCCTACAGATTACATGTGGGTGATAGTCATAAGACTTATTTTGCAGCAGAGTGAGATTCTATCTCAAAAAAAAAAAAGAAAGAAAAGAAAAGAAAAGAAAAAGAAAAAAAGTGCTTAACTCCAAGGTGATTGTGTTAGGAGGTAAAGCTTTTAGGAGGTGATTAAATCAGTGAATCAGGAGCAGACGGGGACACAGCTTACTTCTGCTGCATCCACACTGTCTTTGGGGGAAAAAGGAGGAATTTAGATTTTTGAGAGTAGAATGTATCTAAAAACTTCTTAGGTGATTTAAATACAACAAAATGTTGGCTTTCATTAGACAAGAATGTTAAAGTTAAAAATAAAAAGGCAATTACCTACTGAATGCCTGCCTTCAGATCCAGTGCGTCCTTCCCTCATTGCTAAAGGGGTGAGAAGATAACGAGCCAGATTAAGGAGCCACAGACCAGGCTGGGAAACTGCTTTAATTCCCCTCAAGGGCCTTGGAGGCCCAGTATTCCCTGAGCATAACACTCAAGCCTCTGTAGAGGACCTTCACTGTCTCTGAACACTCAGTGTCCCTTACCCATCTCTCCTCTTGGAAACAAAAACTTATTCTCTTAAGTATAGGAGCCCCTGCCCTGACCTACAGGCTTATAAGAGGTGTGGGCTCTCCTCCAAGCCTCTGAAGGTGAGCCTGGATGGACTTAAACCAATCATCACATCTTACCTTTTGGGCCAAAGTAATTGGTTTAGGGATGAGTAAATGACTAGATTTAAAATAGTAACATTAACATTTGCTACAGGTATCTGGGAAAGAACTTTGTTTTTCCACAGAAAAAAACATGGGGTGAAAAAAATGCTCTATTTATTTTTTAAAATGCTCTTATTTTTATGAGAGGCATGAATAAAGAGGGTAGCCTTCAGGGCCCGCTAACAGCTATCTAGTAACCATGAAAATTGGCAGCCACAGAATGAACCTAATAGAGGAAAAAAGCAGAAAGCAGAGAGGAAGGATCAAACATGTTCTTAGCATCAGAGTTGTGCTGCTGCATCAAACCTTGCTTGAAGTATACTTTACCTTTGGACTTTTCAGTTAGGAAAGGCCATAATGTCCCTTGAACTCTGGGCCACCTGCAAGTTTCTAATGTTTATAATCATATAATCCTGAAGTAAAACAGCACCGCTTACAGGAAGCCTTCCCAGGTAGCTACAATTAGAATTAAGCTCCACCTTCTCTGTCCTACAATGCTATATAGCTTAATCCTTTCTTTCGGTGTACTGTACAAATTGTGTTATATTGTCAGCTATGGCTGGGTAACTAAGTGACCACAAAATTTAGTGTCTTAAATAGATTATTTAACTCATGATTCTGTGGGTCAGCAATTTAGGCAGGTGGCCCTTCTGTCTCAGCTGAGCCCCTCACCCATCTGCAGTCACTTGTGGGTCTGCTTTGCATGTCCGGGCCCTTGTCTGGAATGAATGGGCTGACTGCTCTGCTCATATGCTTGTCAACCCTCAGCTGGCCAACCTGACTTGTTCTAAAGGCAGGAATGGGATCCAGGAGGTACAGCAAAAGGCTATAAGACTTCTTAGGGCCTGTACCCTAAGAAGGCATTCTATTGGTCAAAGCAACTCACAAGGCCAGCAGAGATTCAAAGGGAGGGGAAATAAACTCCACCTCCTGACACACTGAAAGGGCATGGGCACAGAGAGGGGTGGAGAATGTGGTCATTGCTATGATTTACCCCAAGTCCCTTAACATAATTAATTGTGTACCCTCTTGGCTCCCTCAACATTATGCATCCTCGGCAGAGGACCCTCTGATTTTCTGCAGCCAGGGGGATCCTGTGGGATGGAGCCCTTGAGGCTGTGTACAAGCTGTAGGATTGAAGTGCGGGGGGGGCAGCAAAGAAAGAACAGTAAGTGTGACAGACAAATAGCACAGAGTGGGGATCTTAGTTGAGGTCAGAGACCAAGTCTCCACAAGCTTTCCAAAAGCTGAGTGCAGCTTATCTCATGGGCAAAGAGATGCCTGGTCAGTGTTCAGTGTCAGGACTCCAGGCATTTGATCCAGGGCCAGGCACACAGCGGGCCTCTGGCCATTGAGCATTCTGCATTGGCCTGCCTTTTTTAAGGGAGGGAAGCCAGTCCATCCTTGCAGGCTCTGGCAATAAACTTGGGGACTCAGTTTATCCTGGACTCTGGATCAATAGGGACAGAGCTCCATAGGAAAATGAAACTTCTCTGGATAGGCTCACAGGCCAGGCAAACATAGTGTTGCTGAAATTATAGAGTCATCCTAAGTCTTGGATAAGCAGGAAGGGGTGAGTCCTGCCTAAGGACAAAGGGCTTGTGATGAAAGGTCAGTGGCTCAAGTGGTGACCCGAAGCCAAAGCCAAGCTGAGATCTACGCAGAAAGTTAGTCTGACTCCTCCATCTGTAGAGCAGCAAACTCAGGATCAAAGGGCAGACATGACCTTCCCAGGATCACAGAGTGAGAGGCGGGCCTGGGTTCAGACCCGGCTTCCCCTCACCGACACCCTGTGCTAGTCCCTCCAGAGTCCCTCCTCGTCCAGTCCTCCCTGCTGTGGCGCCGTGCCCTATCCCCACCACAAGAATGCAACACCGACACTAATGGCATTTTATCTTTATTTTTCATGCTTTCTTGAACACTTTTGGAAAAAGGAAGCTTGTCATTAAGGAGCTGTCATCCAGAGGCCCTGGAGAGTCATTTCCACCTTGGGAGCCACTGCTGGTTCCCTCAGGTCCCTCTGGGTAAGAGGAAGAGGGTACCTATCTTAACCTCCCCAGGCAGGCCCCAAGAGCAGACCCAAGAAAGCCCAGGAGGAGGTTGGATGCCGTGGAGAGTCCAGTTGCCCCTGGGGAGAAAGGAGGGTGAATTTAGGGGGACAGCAGTTTCACTATCTCCTGGTTGGAGTTTGGGACTTGGAAACTTGGGGACCCTCCAGAAGCCTGAGGTCCGGATAGCCCACTTCTGCTCCCCAAATTGACTTCCTAAAGCCCCACCATCTCTGCTTGGGGAGGGGCTGCTGTAGATAGCTGCCCAGAAAAAGAGACATGAGCTCTGATGGGGAATCCTCTAGCAATAGGGAAGACTCTCTGAGCACTCGCAGGCTTCGTTATCTTCCGCGGACCTAGAGAGTGAGGGACTTTCCAAGGTTTTGAAGTATTTACCAGAAATGAAAACCTCCTAGGCTGTGCCCTCCCAGGCTGTACTCTCCTAGGCTGTACCTTCCTCTGTACCCTCCCCAACCAGAGGAGGAGATAGTGAGCAAGGCACAAAGGACCCCTACCCCTGAGGAGCCCTGAACTGCAGGGAGAGGACAGGGTCTCCCTGAGGCCCAGCCTCTGGGCTGGGTCCTCTCCTGGCTCTGTTCCTCCTGCCCCAGACTTACCCACTGACTGCAGAATAGCCACCAGGCTGCCGGCAGAAACTCCACCCCCATTGGCAATGGCTGCTGTAGACATCATCTTGGCCGCTATGGAGGAGGCAGCGATTCCTGCCCCGGTGAAGCCAATGGCACTGAGCACCATGGGCACGGCCCCCACGGCCAGGGCTGTGGGAGGAGAGAAGCTGGATGGGGGTGGAGGTTCAGGGGAAGAGACCCCCTTAGGAATTCCTTGACAGTTTCTTGGGACATTAGCATTTAAAAGACAGCAGCATGGAGAGGGTCCCAAGGTGAAGAACAGGTGGGGCCAACAGATGTCTTAGGAGTTCCAGGCACAGCCCTGCTTTGTTCCTAACTTGCTGTGTGAGGCTGGGAAGTCACTGGCTCTCAATGGCTCTCAGGTGTGTGTGTGTGTGTGTGTGTGTATGGTGGGGGGATGAAACATTGTTGTGTTTACTTACCATTAAACCCCTTCCAAACAATACCTTCTTTATCTGTCCTTTATATGTACATAAGAACTAAAGGAGAAGCTGGGACTGGAGGGGAAGGGAGGCGTGCAGGGGAGGAGGTACGGCTTTTCCCTGGGGTACGGTTGAGTATT
Organism: Perodicticus potto; assembly: GCA_963574655.1. Lineage (NCBI taxonomy): Eukaryota > Metazoa > Chordata > Mammalia > Primates > Lorisidae > Perodicticus > Perodicticus potto. Next base: position 9,669 of record CAUYRH010100367.1, read on the forward strand.
ACTCTGTGTAGGCAGGTCAGGGAGCGGAGGGTGAGGGGCTTTAGCTAGCCCTCTTAACTCCACAGCCATCCCCGGCCAGGGCCCAGCTGAAGTCCTGGCGATGGAACCGATCCAGGTAACTCACCTCCTCCGATTACAGAAGTAGTCACCACTCCTAGAGAGAAAGGGGGAGAGAGCTCACAAGTCAGCAAGATGATGGAAACAGGATGAAGCCCCGGCCCTTCCTAGGCTGGATCAGGGGGGCCTGGCCCCTACCCAGCCCTAGTCCCTGGGGCACCAAGACTCACTCAGCATGATGAGGCTGTCCGGGTTCGTCTCTGCTCAAGAAGTGGAATAAGATTCGTTTTCCTTGGGGTGACGTTTTCCCGGCCAAACAATGGAGATTCCGCTTGCTCCTCCCCAAACTACTCTGCTCTAGAAGGCAAAAAGTTTCGTTTTCCCGGGGGTGACGTTTTCCCGGCCAAACGAAGGCGATTGCGCTTGCTCCTCCCAACACCTGGCCGAGCACTGCGCGGCCGCCGCCCCGCCCGACTCTTCTCCAGGCCGGGGCTCCCTCGCGTGGGATCCCTCGGGCTTGACGAATCTACCCAAGAAAACAGCGCTCTACAGCGCCCGAGAGCCGTGCAAGCGGACCACAGTTCCGGGCTGTTGTGACGTTTCCCCCATAACCGAAGAGCGGTTTGCTACAAAAATCAAACCAAACGCCAGGAGAAGAACAGTATTTAGTTCCCCCCCCGAGAGACCCCGGCGTGTCCTGGCGCTTTTCCCTCCAGTGCGCCGGCCCTGCGTGTGCAAACCGTCCTCACCCCGCCGAGGTCCAGGCACGCTGCGCGCGCTGCTCTGCAAATGACCGGCTTCATTTACTCGGCCATCTCCATTTCCCCGGCTGTGTGATATTCTTCCACAAGACTTTTTTCCCAGGCACGTTAATTGAGGTGTCATTTACCTAAAGTCAAATGCACCCTTTTACTGTACACTTCCATGAGTTTGGGCGAACTTTTGCGGTCGTGGAACCACCCGCTCGCATGTAGAACTTGTTATCACCCCTCCT
>CAUYRH010100369.1:0-14238 GCA_963574655.1 Perodicticus potto
CCACACAAATGTAGTCTATTCATTTTTGATGAAGGAGCAAAGACAATGGAGAAAGGATAAACTTTCTTTTATTGATTGATTGATTTTTATTTCAGAATCATACAGGGTACAAATGTTTTGGTTATATAAATTGCTTTTGCACATTATGTATGTTCCCATCACCCAGATAGTATGCACAGAGGAGAAAGGATAAATTTTTCAACAAAGACTGCTAGAACAACTGGACATCCATATGCAAAAAAATAAAAAAGAATCATATACCTAAATTAATATACAAAGTTATAAAACCTCTCCAAGAAAGAATAAAAGAAAACTCACATAATTTGGGGCTTGGTGACAAGTTTTTAAATATAATAATAAAGAAAATATGATCAGTTGGGTTTTATTAAAATTAAAATTTTATACTCTGAAAATGAGAAATAAAAGTATAAAAAGATAAGCTACAAACCAGGGGGAAGTATTTGGAAAGCACATATCTGAAAAAGGCTGTATATACAAAATGCACAAAGAACTCTTAAAACTCAATAATGAGAAAGGAAACAACCAAATTAAAAAGTTGTGAAGTCTCCAAAGATTTGAACAGATACTTCATCAAGAAGGATTATATTAGAGGCCGGTACGGTGCCTCATACCTACATTCCTAGCACTCTGGAGGGCTGAGGAGAGTAGATTGCCTGAGCTCACAGGTTCGAGACCAGCCTGAGCCAAAGTGAGATCTCATCTCTAAAAATAGCCAGGCATTGTGACAGGTGCCTGTAGTCCTAGCTACTTGGGAGGCTGAGGCAAGAGAATCACTTGAGCCCGAGTTTGAGGTTGTGGTGAGCTATGACACCATAGCACTCTACTGAGGGCAACAAAGTGAGAATCTGTCTCAGAAAAAAAAAAAAAAAGGATTATACTAATGGCAAATAAGCATATGAAAAGACACTATCTCATTAGGGAATTGCAAAGTAAAAGAAGCTACAACTACACACCTATTTGAAAGCCTAAAATTCAGGGTAGCTCCCATAGCTCAGTGGGTAGGGTGCTGGCCACATACACCAAGGCTGGTGGGTTCAAACCCAGCCCGGGCCAGCTAAAACAACAATGACAACTGCAACAAAAAAAATAGCCGGGCTTTGCGGTGGGTTCCTGTAGTCTCAGCTACTTGGTAGGCTAAGGCAAGAGAATTGCTTAAGTCCAAGAGTTTGAGGTTGCTGTGAGCTGTGATGCCAGAGCACTGTACCCAGGGCAACAGCTTGCTACTCTGTCTCAAAAAAAAAAAAAAGAAAGAAAAAGCTAAAATCTAAAATATTGATGATACTAATTGACAGCCAGGTTGCAGAACAACAGGAATTCTCATCATTGCTGTTTGGAATGTAAAATAATATAACTTCTTTGGAAGACAGTTTGTCTGTTTCTTACAAAAACTAAACCTACACCTGAGCTGGCAGGTTCGAATCCAGCCTGGGCACACCAAACAACATGACGGCTGCAACCAAAAAATGGCCGGGCGTTGTGGCGGGCACCTGTAGTCCCAGCTACTTGGGAGGCAGAGGCAGGAGACTCGCTTGAGCCCAGGAATTGGAGGTTGCTGTGAGCCACAGCACTCTACCCAGGGTGACAGCTTGAGGCTCTGTCTCAAAAAAAAAAAAAAAAAAGAAGCCAGTCTGAACAAGCTACATATTGTATAATTATAATTATATGACATTCTAGAAATGGCAAAACTATACAAAGATGATAAACAGTGGTTGTTAGATGTTTGGGGTGCAGGTAGAGGGTTGTGCTTGGAAGCCCAGAGGGATGGTTTAAGTCAGTAAAACTATGATCAATGGTCAATATAAGACATTAAGAATTTGTCAAACTCCATAGAACTCTATAGTACAATGAGTGAACCTTAATTATGCAAATTTTTCAACGTCATTTAGGATGTTGGGGGATTCCTGGGTGGAATGAAGAATGTGAGAAAATAATCTCACCATTACAAATGTATAAAGCAGCGTCACCTGAAGGGGATAAGGGACTAAAGTGCTGACTTAAGTAATTTTGGAAATGAGTAGAGTCTGTAAGACTAAAAGCAAAAGGAATTGAAAACAAGCATTGTACTCTAGGTGATAAAATTGTTTCCCCAGGGAGTATGCAGTAATAATTCTTAAACCACTATATGTGTGTACTGGCATTAAACAATTAAGTCCATCAAGGGTGGATGGTGAGAGCCAGGTTTCTCGCTGTTGGAGAGGGAGTTTATAGATAGGCAAGGGGAAGAGGCTAGAGCGATCCACGTGGTAATAAATTAGAGCTGGAAACATCAATATAAACTCATGCTTAGTTTAATATAAATATAAAGAGTAGCACATAGAAATATTCATAGATAACTGTGTATATAAACAAGTTTGTATAGACACATATATTTTCTTTTTCTGTTAACTGAGAAGGCCTAGGAGCAAGGATACCTCAGGAGCAATAAGTACATCTAGCACACAGATCGTGATTTCTAATACCATCTTATAATGAAAAGGAACCAGGGATCCTTGAAGAAATGGTAGATTTTAGGACTGGGGCAGGATATATATAAGACAAGCCTCTGGAGCATGTTGTAGCGCCAGAAAGGTAAGGAAGTGCTAACAAGCAAAGCTCAATGATGAGTGTACAGGAGCTAGCAGACTGAAAGTGCTAGCCATGGCCAAAGCTGGAGTAACTTGAGCAACAAATTAAATTAAGTAGTATTGAGATATAATCCAAAGTACAGAATAAATATCCATAAGCCCACACTGATACAAACAAATGATTGAATAAGTGAAAGACAATAGACAAATTTCCTGTACTGAAGAATTCCAAAGAGTTTATGTAGAGACTCCCCTCAAAGAGGTGGAGCTTAACTCTAACCCTTGATTGAGGGTTGAACCTAATAACTTACTTCCAAAGAGTACAGTATGGAGAAGGAGGAATAAACAAGTAGCTTTACAGTGCAGCAAAGACAAGCACTCCCTCAGTCAGGTGATCAAAGTCAGCATCAACAGTGTAAGTCAAGTTGATAGTATGGACTCTTGATACCAAGTTATGAGATCAGCACTTTATCTCTGTGGTTTTCCTCCCCAAATCCCATAACCCCAGACTAATCATGAGAAAAACATCAGTCCAATCCCAATTGATGCATATTCCACAAAATGCCTGACTCCTCAAAACTGTCAAGGCCATCAAAAACAAGGCAACTCTGAAAAATTTGTCACAGCCAAGAAGAACCTAAGGAGACATGATGACTAAGTATAATGTGATGTCCTGGATGGATACTGGAATATGGAAAGGACATTAGAGAAAAGCTAGAATAGTTTAAATATAACATGACTTTAGTTAATAATAATCATCAATATTGTTTTATTAATTGTGACAAATGCACGATGCTAATGTAAAATAATAATAATGGGAAAGTAGATGTGGGGGTGTATGGTAACTTTCTATACGGTCTGTGCAAAAAATCTGTAAATCTAAAACTATTCTAATGTAAAAAGCTTATTTTTGAAAATGTACATTAATCCCACCTATTTTCATAGCAGCTGTTTCTAGGAAAGAAGGAAGGAGGAACGAAAGGAAGGAAGGGAAGAGCTAGAATAAGACTTCATTATCTTACGTAAGTAGTAATTGCTACAATGCTAAGCATCTTAGACATACTTAATCGTGGATTATGGATTAAAATTACACTGCTTGCTTTCTCTAGTAAGCATGGTGTTACTAATAAGGTTCACAGAGTTGTGTTGTTCTCTTAGGAAGTAAAAGGAATATAGACCTCATTAGCTAGTTAGATCTTTTAGCCATAGTGCTCAGAAGAGGTAAATGTGGGGAAAGCAGTAGGGATTTGGGAATGCATTTACAATTTACAGCTCAATGAGATGCAAAAATATTCATTGTTAATAGCTTCTGCTGGGAGTTTGGCAACCTCAAGAAGAAAAAGAATATTGACTTGTTGGTCTATGGAGGCCACCTGCCCACTTCATAATTGTTTTGAAGGGGCTGGTAAGTGCCCCATGGATCTGTTTTGGCACTTGAGTGGTGATATCTTGGGTGAGCTATGTTAAAATAGGATGTGAAAGTGGTCAAACCTATATATAGTTTTTGAAAAGTTGCAAATGATCGGTAAATGAAATGATAGGGGGAAAAAAGTGTGAAGACTTTATTTGCACAGAGTTTAAGTCAAAATAAGGATCATATGAGACTAGGTCTTCAAAACTCAATTTAGCTCCATGCCTCCCACCACCCTCCCTCTCTACCTTTTCCCTGCTAACAGTCACCACCAACATCACGAATTTTCTAAACTTATCAGGAAGCTGGAGGCTTCCTTAATTTGGAGCAAAGTAATGAAGTAATTGTGTTTTACATGGTTCTGGAACCTTGCTTTTCACTGCCCAGCTACTAGATGACCCTCTTGTCCTCCACAAATGCCCCAGACTTGCCCTTAGAAGATACACGTTATGGTTATACCAGAGTTAGAGGCAGAATAATACTAGTAAACACATATGAGGTATAGCGTACTATGTGCCAGAGCATTTTCCATAGATTACCTCATCGTAATCATCTCTAAAACTCCATGAAATAATGTGTAGATTCTTTTTATCTTTGACGTATAGATGAGGAAATTGAGGCACCAAGGCTTTTTGAAATTTTTACAGGTTGACTCCTCACTTGTGCTACAGATACCTAGCAGGCCTCCAGGATGTCTTGGGCTTGTCTTTAAAGGCTAATTTGGTTTGTTGGTGGTGTTTGTCTCTTTGTCCATTGCTTCTTTTCTTCAAGCTGGCATTGCTGACCTACAAAGCCTGTGTATACCCAGCTCCTGAAGCTAGTCCCTTTGTCTCTTAAAAATAGATGGAGTCCGTTTGGGCGTGAACCCAGCAGTCACCGGCGCATGTCCCCTGCGCATGCGTACAAAGCTCCCAAAGCTGCAGGCTCCTCAGCCTCTTTCCCTTTGGCTTTGCCTGCCTTAGCCCTCTCGGCAGACTCACCCGACCTTCATTCACCCTCAGTTTATTTCTCAGGTGACCAGGATTACCAGGCTCAATGCCATTAAGTCACTACCCCAGGACCCCAGGTCTTTGGAATTAACTTTATTTAGCACACTAGGTTCCCCCTCTCCCTCTCCTGTCTGTTTTATGTCCTTACTCATGTTTCTTTAGGCTTTGGAGACTTCAATATTTGGCTTTTACAGCCAGACCTGAACTATGCTGAAAAATCACTTAAATTGCCTTTGTTTGTTTATTTATTTGAGACAGAGTCTTACCCTGTCACCCTGGGTAGAATGCCATGGCATAATAGCTCACAGCAACCTCAGACTCTGGGGCTTAAGCAATCCTCTTGCTTCAGCTTCCTGAGTAGCTGAGACTGCAGGCGTGTGCCACAACACCTGGCTAGCTTTTCTATTTTTAGTAAAGCCAGGGTCTCCTTCTTGCTCAGATTGGTCTCAAGCTCCTGAGCTCAAGCTATCCACTTGCCTCGCCTTCCCACAGTGCTAGGATTACAGGCGTGAGTCACAGCCCCTCGCCAAATTGCCTTTGAATATTGATTACTCTTCTTTCTATTTAGGCGTCCTGCACTGTAGTTTTGTGTAGGATCGATAACACAGACCCAATGAACTGGAACTACAGACGTTAAAAATAAGAATGTGCCACTAAGGCATTCCTTTTATTTCATTATAGACTTTAAACAAAAATATATTCTAACATAGTATTTATTAATAAAATATGTTCTGACCAGCACATATTGTGTTCAAAAACTTTACTGCTCTTGAGAGAAGTAATACAGGAGGCAATGAAGATATGTTTAACAGTATGAGTTGAGGCCTATAATTCATATGGAAGTGAAATAAATCATACATTATGCATAAGTGCACCAATACCAATTAATAACATGTAAAGTGTTCTGGGTGACAAAAAATATTGGCCCAGCATGGTGGAGGGGCAAAAATCACTGGAGTCTAAAATTCCTTTAATGAAGAACAGTTTCTTTCATTCTATGTAAAAGATAAAACATTTGCTTGATAATGCTTTTTGCAATTAACTACTTGATCAAGAGTTGTAAATAATTTCCAAATTTGACAGCAGGGAGGGGTAAGAAAGCAGAAGAAATGAAGGACAAAGAAACGTATCTATTAAATATTGGAAGTTATTGAGGAGGAGGTAAGGGAGTCACCAAGAGGGAAGAAAGGAAGGAAAAAACTTGCTGAGACTTCCCAGTGTTACCTAGGATTGTCCTAATGCTGCTGAATTGCTGTAGTAACCCTCCTTTACCGAAATTCTTTCTAGGTGCTAAATTTTGCATTGCTTATGTTTTTTATAACTTCACAATTCTCATATCATAGGTGAGGATATTGAAGGCAAAATGATTAAGTGATTTGTCCAAAGACACAAAGTTATCAGATGGCAGAGGTGAGATTAGAACTCAGGCCCAGCTGATTCAGTAAAGCTGCTGGGTCTACTATTTTAACAGTACTTCCAAGCTATGGAGGGGATTAATTTTTGTTGACACGTGGCTGTGCATGTATGCATATTTTCTATTATTTGTGAAGATGAAATTTTATTGAAAATAACATTTATGTATAAAAGGGAATGCATGTTTGATATTTAAAAATCTGTTTACACACAAATAAACAGAAAACAAGAAAATATAAACTGGCTCGGCACCTGTAGCATGGTGGTTATGGCACCAGCCACATACCCTGAAGGTGGTGGGTTCCAACTCACCCTGGGCCAGCTAAACAACTGCAACAAAAAAAAAAAGAAAAGAAAATATAATCCCCCCCCCACACACTAACCCTTGTGACTAATGCCAGCTAATCTTGGCATCTTCATATTTATTCTTCTAGTCTGTAAGAACACATGTATAAAATCAAAGGGCGTGGTAATTTTTAGGTTTTTATTTATGGAATGCAAAAGTGAAAATTGATTTAGCTTAATATACTCAAATAAATCTTTATTATCAGAACATCTGTAAATTGAATTATCAACGAATTACAGTCAGGCTTCTGCAAAATCTCTGAAATTTCCATCTGGAGAATGCTACATGATTTGAGCATATACAAATTTTTGTGCTTAAATAACAACTATTTAATAGCTAGAATTTATAATGAAGGAGAGGACCACCTTTATAATAGTAACAATAACATTGAAAAAGCACAGGATTATATTTACCAAGAAGTATCAAAAATGTATGTGAAGAATAACATGTAACTTTTGAAGTACACAAAAGAAATGATTGGAAAAGCAACTCACATTCTTGGGTGGGAAGACTTAATTTACAAAAGATGTAAATTCTCCCTACATTTATTCGTAAGTTCAATATGATAGCAATATAAATTGCAATGGATTTTATTTACTTATTTATTTTTGGTGATGTAGGTAGGAATAAGACAAGGTCACACAAACTCATATGGAAAAAAAAAAAAAACAAAAACAAAAACAAGAATAACCAGGAAAATTTAGCACATGGAGTAAAGTAGGGAAGACCATCTACACCATCATAAAAACATTTTATTAGACCTCAATGATTAAAACAGTGCAATATTAATGCATAAATATTAAGATAAACAAATGGAACAGAAAAGAATATACAGAAGTAGACCAAACTACATACAACAATTCAGTATATGATACTGCCCAGCATGGTGGCTCACGCCTGTAATCTTAGCACTGTGGAAGGCCAAGGAGAGTGGATTGCTTGAGCTCAGGAGTTCCAGACCAGCCTGAGCAAAAGCAGGACCCTGGCCCCACTAAAAACAGAAAAACTATCCTGGCATCCCAGTTAGCTGGGAGGCTGAAGCAAGAGGATCTCTTGAGCCCAGGAGTTTGAGGTTGCCGCAAGCTATGACATCATTGCACTCTACCCAGGGCAACAGAGTGAGACTCTGTCTCAAAAAACAAAATAAAACACAACAAACAAACAAATGCATACACACACACACATACATATATATATGATACAGGTAGCCTCTCAGCTCAGTGCTGAAAAATAGACGTTCAATAAATTGTTTTGGAAAAACATGGTAACTATCTGGAACACAATAACCTTTGATTTATTCTCACACCATTCATCAGCATAAATTCTATTTTTTCAGCATAATTTCTAAATAGATCAAAGATGTAAATTAAGCCCTGATATCTCCTTAGAGGGGAAGGGTCTTTTATTTTTATTTTTATTTTTTTTGTAGAGACAGAGTCTTACTTTATCACCCTTGGTAGAGTGCCATGGCATCACAGCTCACAGCAACCTCCAAGTCCTGGGCTGAGGCGATTCTCTTGCCTCAGCCTCCCCAGTAGCTGGGACTACAGGTGCCTGCCACAACGCCTGGTTATTTTTTGTGGCAGTGTGGTTTGAACCTACCACCCTTGGTATATGGGGCCGGCACCCCACTCACTGAGCCACAGGCCCTGCCCAGGAAGGGTCTTTTAAATTTTAAAATTAGGCCAGGTGCAGTGGCACACACCTGTGATCCTAGCACTTTGGGAGGCTGAGATGGGTGGATTGCCTGAGCTCACAGGTTGAGACCAGCCTGCCAGAGAGAGACCTCATCTCTAAAAATAGCCAGGCATTGTGTTAGGTGCCTATAGTCCCAGCTACTTGGGAGGCTAAGGCAAGAGAATCACTTGAGCCCAAGAGTTTGATGTTGCTATGAGCTATGACGCCACTGCACTCTACCAAAGGCGACAAAGTAAGATTCTGTCTCCAATATACAAATAAACAAAATTATTAAATATTAAAAATAGATGTACTTGACTACCATAAAGGTAAAAGTTTCTGCTTGAAAAAATAATCAACTCTAAAGACATGTGAAAAACTAAGAAAAAAGTGTACTTTATATCACCAACTTTCTTTTGCAGTTTGGCTGGGGCTGGGTTTGAACTTGCCACCCTCGGTGTATGGGGGCCAGCCCCCTACCCACTGAGCCACAGGCGCCTCCTGAAGGTCACTCTTAATTTTAAGTACTCATATAAATCCTTGAAATGACCCTATGCCACTAAGAATCAGGTATATAAAGCAAATATGGAATCAGCAAAACTTTCTAGCCATTTTAGAAGGCAAAATATCATATGATTAGGCAATCATTTGGCAGATAAACCCAGTATTTCATCCAAATAAAGAAAGCATATTAACCAAACCAACAGCTTTGAAGACCACTTAACAGGAACACAAAATAACCTCCCTCTTTCTAAAAACATTAAATATTTAAATTCTAAATAACCCTGTTCCCACTGTGGTTGTGGCTTTCCTTTGTCCTGGCTCTCTCACCTAGAATTATGGTGAACATGAAAGACCTTCTGGACATGCTCAGAACTTGGGTAAAATTCTAGGTTGCAATTTCATCTTGTGGACAGAGCCTGAAACTGACCATACATCCCCACTCTGCTGCCTAGGGCCCCTTTTTGTACCTCAAGCACTCTTGAAAGTGTGGGCATGACCTGTGTGGGCCTGGAGCTAGGTTTAGGCTGGCCTGTGGGCAGTAACGGCCATAGCCTTCCCAGGGTACCCCTGGTCTTCACACTGCTGCAGCCTGGTTAAATTTCCCCAAACCATTTGGAAGTGGTCACAAAGAAGGAATGTTTAACTCGTCCCAAGTGGTAAAGGACCACAGGCTTCTGGCTGAGCTTTGAAAAACCTTACCACAGCTAGGATTTTAAGTCAATCCAGCTGCCAATTCAGGAAAATTCCATCAAATTGTGTTCACCAGAATATACGCATATTATTTGACTTGTTATCATTTGCTTTGTTTTTCAGTACATTTACAATCATTTTGCCTAGATACATTTTGGTTAAATCAATACTAATTTGACAAATATTAAAAGTTTTGAAAGTATCTTTTATTTGACAAAAAGAAAAGAAGAAAGAAATAGAGAGAAGGTAAAAAAAGGAAAACAGGAGAAATACACATAACCAAGTGATACATTCTGCACAAACAGGAGATTTTCCAATAAACTATCACAGTAAACTTGCTTCTGCCTCTGGCAAAGTCTATTGATCAAACCTTTGGTTCATTGTTAGTTTGGAAAGTAAATGCAGTGTCTTGCTCCTTCCAGTCTAAGCTGAAATAGATGTTCAAAGTACTACTTTTCAGTCTTGTGATCTATAGCTAAAAGTGACTTCTGGGAGATAGTGGTAAGAATGCTGTCCTTCTGGGAATCTGGGAACATATTTAATTTGCTATCCAAAGACATGTCTTATAATTCATCCACATTTACCTCAATGATGATTTTTAATGGATGTTATTCTAGAGGATACAAATGATGCGGACAGCCTCGGTGCCCGTAGCACAGTGATTAGGGTGTTGGCCACATACACCAAGGCTGGCGGGTTCGAACCTGGCGGGACAGTTAAACAACAATGACAACTGCAACAAAAAATAGCCGGGCGTTGTGGTAGGCGCCTGTAGTCCCAGCTACTTGGGAGACTGAGGCAAGAGAATAGCTTAAGCCCTAAAGTTTGAGGTTGCTGTGAACTGTGATGCCATGGCACTCTACTGAGGGTGGCATAATGAGACTCTGTCTCAAAAACAACAGCAACAACACAATGATGGGGACAAATCAGGATAAATGGCAAAGTAGAGACTCAGTAATTTCAACTCCCAAGACTGTTCCCTAACCCCCTTGGGACCCTCCTTTGATACCGGAGTTTCAAGAGTCCTCATGACATCTATCACTTTCATCCTTCTCCTCAATCAGTACCTGAGGAGAATGTAAAGATTTAAATAACCAAAGGCAAAAGAGATTGTTAACTCTTTTGCTTTGCTAACCAAAGCATTTATATGCTTTGGGAATATAAAGATTCAAATAACCTAAGACAAAAGAGATTGTCAGCTACCTGAAGAGCTGCCTTTCACCTAAGATTATAACCCATCCTTAAACAAATAAAAGTACATTAGCTCTTTACAGGAAACAACTATTTTGATCAAGAGACTTAAAACCCCAATATAACTAGCCATTTATCACATGTGCTCAAAAATTCATTATTTCACTCATTTATTCTTAAATTTATCTATCCATCCATTCATTCATTTGATAAGTATATATAAAGTATCAACTATGTACCAGGCAAGACTCAAAGATAAAGCAGAAGGCAATGAATTGTAAGATGTAACATATTATTAAATAATGGCTGAAAACTTCACAAATTTGGCAAAAGACACTACGAAGTTAAGTGAAAGCAAAATAGGATAATCCAGAAGAAATATATGCCCTGACATGTTCTATTTAAATTTTTGAAAAGTAAAGACAAAGAAAAAAATTTTTGAAAGTAGCCAGAGTAAAATGACCCATTACCTGCATAGGAACACCAATTCAAATGGCAGGGGATTTTGTCATCTGAAACTATGGTGGCCAGGATAAACCACTGAAGGAAAAGAACTGCCATCTGTGAATTCTATATTCAGCAAAATTATCCTTCAGGAATGAAGGAAAGATAAAAACAATTCTAGATGAATGAAAACTAAAAGAATTGGTTACTAAAAGGCCTATCCATAAAAAAATTGGCTAACAGAAGTTCTTCAAACAGAAAAGAAATGATAAAAGAAGGAACCATAGAGCACCAGGAACAATAGAAGGGCAGGAAAATGGGTAATAAAATGTAATCCTAGCACTTTGGGAGGCCAAGGCAGGAATATCTCTTGAGACCAGGAATTCAAGACCAACCCAAGCAACATAGTGAGACCCTCATCTCTAGAAAGCAAAAGCAAAAACAAACTATGAGCATGATAGTGCACACCTGTAGTCCAACCTACTCAGAAGACTGAGGCAGGAGGGTCACCTGAGCCCGGAAGTCTGAGGTTACAGTGAGCTGTCATCTTATCATTGCACTCTAGCCTATGCAACAGAGCAAGACTCTGCCTCAAAATAATAGACCATGCTTTCCCTGATAAGTTTTATAAATTACTTTTAACGATTGAAAAAAATTATAGCACCATATAATACTCAAGGCAATGAAATTTAAAACTGGTGAAGGTTAAAGGACCTGAATTGAAGTAAAATTTCCATACTTCACTTAAAGAGGTAAAAATATTGACATAAGTAGGCTATTACAAGTCATGTGTGTATATATTAATACTCAGAGCAATCACTACAGAAACTATAAACAGACATACACCAAAAAAATGCTATAAATACTATAAGTTAAGAAGGACTCCTCCAATGATTCAAGTAACACACAACATACACACAAACAAGAGGAATGAGACCTAGTAGAAACAAATGGAAAACAAATATAAAATGGCAAATTTAATTAAATATCACCATATCAATAATTACCTTAAGTATAGCTTATGGAAATATAACAAAGAAAAGAGGTGAAGACAGGCTATTAAAAGGAAACATGGTCCAACTATATGCTACTTTCAAAAAATTCTCTTCAAATTCAATGACGTAAGTAAGTTGAAAGTAAAAGGATGCAAAAAATTAAACTATTGAAACATTAATGCAAAAAATCTAAGGAGTTGCTATATTAGTATATGATAAATTGATTTCAGATCAAATAAAAATTATTAGAGACAGAGTGACATTATACAGGGTGTCCATAAAGTTCATGTGCAATTTACCATGTTAAACTATTTTGCACACGAACTTTATGTCCACCCTGTATAATGATAGAAAGATCAAACATAAGAAATAACAAACTTACATGCATATGCACTGAAGACTAAACAATAGAAACTTGCGATACATGAAGCAAAAAATGATAGAGCTGAGAGGAGAAAGAGACAAAACCACAATCATAGTTTGAAACTTCAATACTCCTGTCCAAGTGACTGAAAGAACAGAAAGAAACATAGAAAATCAGCAAAGGATCTACTCATAGAAAAATTCTGTAACACTATCAGCCAGCAGGATCTAGTGGATATTTATAGAACATGCTACCCAATATCAGCAAGATATACATTGTTTTTAGTGTCAATGGAATATATATCAAAATAGACCACATAGAGGGCTATAAACAAACATCAAAAAAATTAAAATAGGCCAGGCGCAGTGGCTCACTCCTGTAATCCTAGCACTCTGGGAGGCCAAGGTGGGTGGATTGCCTGAGATCAAGAGTTTGAGACCAGTCTGAGCAAAAGCAAGACCCTGTCTCTACTAAAAATAGAAAAACTGAGGCAAGAGGATTGCTTGAGCCCAAGTTGGAGGTTGCCATGAGCTATGACACCATGGCACTCTACCCAGGGTGATAGCTTAAGATTCTGTCTCAAAAAGAAAAATTGCAAAAAAGATTTTAAATAATTAAAATCCTACAGTTTTTTTCTCTGACCTTGATGAAATTAATCCAGAGATGACAGAAAGACAAGAGGAAAATCTCCAAATATTTAAAAATTAAACAATACTTATCCAAATAAACTGTGGATCAAAGAGGTAATCTCAAGGGAAATTTTAAAAATATACTGAACTGGGGTGGTGCCTGTGGCCCAGTGGGTAGGGCACCAGCCCCATATACTGAAGGTGGTGAGTTCGAACCTGGTCCTGGCCAAACTGCAACAAAAAATAGCTGGGTGATGTAAAAGACTGAAACTGGATCCACACCTTTCTCCACTCACAAAAATTGATTCAAGATGGATAAGGGACTTAAATTTAATGCATGAAACAATAAAAATTCCCAAAGAAAGAATTGGAAAAACACTGGAAGATATTGGCCTGAGGAAAGACTTTATGAGGAAGAGTGCCATGGCAATAGCAACAGCAGCAATAATAAACAAATGGGACTTAATTAAACTGAAAAGCTTCTGTATAGCCAAGGAGACAACAACCAAAGCAAACAGACAACCTACTCAATGGGAAAAGATGTTCACATATTTTGAATCAGACAAAAGTTTAATAACCAAGATCTACACAATCCCATACATCAATGAGGAAGAGAGATGAATAGAAAATCTTCTCTAAAGATGATAGACGAATGGCCAGTAAACACATGAAACAATGCTCATCATCCCTAATTATTAGAGAAATGCAAATTAAAACCACCCTAAGATATCATCTAACTCCAGCAAGAATGGCTTATATCACAAAATCTCAAAATTGTAGATGCTGGCATGGATGTGGAGAGAAAGGAACACTTTTACACTGCTGGTGGGACTGCAAACTAATACAACCTTTTTGGAAGGAAGTATGGAGAAACCTCAAAGAACTCAACCTAGACTTTCCATTTGATTCTACAATCTCATTACTGGGCATCTATCCAGAAGGAAAAAAAAATAAAAACTTTTATTATAAAGACACTTGTACTAGGCTGTTTATCGCAGCC